>UXGC01001199.1:0-31208 GCA_900480045.1 Eurytoma adleriae
GTGCGCGCGAGGTGTCGTCGCCCGTGAGCCGAGCGGAACGCGAGAGCGAGAATCATCGCTCAGTCGCGAACATATACGCTTAAAGTACAATAAAGGATCTTTTCTGTTAAAAATAAGGAAAAGAGCGAATAGAAAAATGATACCTAAGAGAAATTTTCCAGTGTGAACTTTATTCTATTTGCGGTGGACGTCCGGTGGGGATTCTTACTTTCGAGCGAAAAAAGTGGGAGTATAAAATTTTCATTTTAAACTACAATCTCTCGGCAATTATCATCATGAATAATGGTAATTTATGTATAAATGCGGGAGTACTTTACTCTGCGATAAAAAACGTTATAAACTTAGCCGACGTATAATTTTTTACCGAGTAATCATGTGCCCAGACGAGATATTCGCACATTGTCAACGGGAGGAATGGCTCTATAAATCCGAATGAGTGAAAAATGGCTGGAATCCTATTAAAAGTTGTTAATCTTTCATACGAACTAAAATTCACGCGAGATATTCCTTGCTAATTATTTTGCGTTTGAAATGCATTCTAAAAGTAGAAATAATGAATTCTATAAAATGCAGAAGTATATAAATATATTTATTTTTTGAAATATAAAACTATAATGTTACATTAAATTCTTTTTAAAGATACTGATTAACACAAAAGCAATTTAATCGTACAATTTCAGTTTCAGCATGTAATTGAATTAGTGAACTACTTATAGAGATATTTTTTAGATTTCGTCTTTTCTCTCTCTAAAAGTCTCTATTTGCATCGAATTGTGTAGCATATTACCCCAAATTTAGTTTTTCAGCATTTCCAATTTTATTTTTAATATACTATCTTTTCGAAAACTTTCTCAGATTTAAATTTCATTAGAGCTGAAAGTACGGTTTGAAAATATTTCTATAAAATTACATTTGAAAAAGTGAGAGAAATCGCTTGCTTTTACCAGAATTCAAAACGATCGATCCGCATTAATCTGATAAAAAAGTATAAAATCACATTTAAGTCACTCCTGCAATAAAATCAACTTGATCTTATCAAATTCTAAAGTAGAATTATACTACGTAAGCTTCTTCCCTCGATCAGAATATCTACAGAGACTCCGCTCTATTCTCATCCGAACTTTTCAGGTAAACTCCGTATTAGAAAATTTCCCGAAAGTTCCCTCCTCAACGTAAAAGATGCGCATTCTATAACCATACATCTGAAGCGCAGCTCCGTAAAACCTCGAGCGCGCGCTTCTCTAAGCTCAACCGCACACTCGCCGACGATCGCCGCGAGAATTTCCAATCCGCCGCGGGAAGCCGAGGCGGCGGCGAAGACGCTTACTTGGCTCGCCGGGGGTAACGAGCCGTCGGGCGAAAAAAAAAAACAGGCGGGGGAGGAGGAAAAAAATTCCCCGCGGCGCGGAGCGGAGAGAGAAACGGACGGAAAGTTCTTCGACAGCGCTAACGACCTTGCGCGGTTTTTCAGTCGCGCGCGGTCCCGGGGCTCGTTATATAACCTTTTCGGCGCATTGTGCGCGCCCGCCCGGCCGTATGTATAATGAGTATCCGGGGCGAGGACGCGCCGGCACAATGGGGCCCCCCGCTATACCTCCGCGCTGAAATGACGCAATTAATTAGTGGAAATTAGTCGGCGCGAGCGGGGGTGGCGGCGGTGGTGGTGGTGCCGCCTCCGAGCTCCGCGGGTAATTGAGTGCTGAATTAACGTCTTTCCGCGTCGGGTTTTCCTTCGTGACGACGGCGAAAAATGGGGAGGCGAGCGAGCGCGCGGACCGCCGCGAATTTCATATCTCGAGGACCGCGACTCGCGGAGCTTTTGTCTATAATGCGCTCCGCTTCGGGCTGCATGCGACTGGAGTGCATTTGCCTACTCTGAGTGTGGAAAATGCGTATTTTTTTTTTAGAAGGTTTTTTTAAATTCATTTTTTAATAAAATTGAATGATTTATGAAATCTTTTTCGTCAAAATTTTTTGTCCCTATTCTTTATATCTTATATTTGTATTAAGAAAATTGCCTTCCATATTAAAATTACGTAATTGATGAATGTTATATGGTAACTCATTGGAAAAGGTCAGTGAAGATAAAACCGATAAAAATATTATACTATATTTTGTTCCCGGTCAAAAGAAACAAAAAATGACAACCTTTGAATTTTCTCGGTGCATGGAACAATGCAGTTAATTATGTTTTTTCTAGAAATTGTCCAAAAATACTGTCTTTTTTAAATCCTTGTTTGTAAAATTCTTATAATGCAGATGTATTTTAAGATCATTTTTCAGATAAATAAAACGGGATACTTTTCTTATTAATGCATTTGCAATCGATCAATAAATATATCCTAAAATAAAAATATGAATTAATTATTTGCATCTTTCTTCTGAGCGTTAAAATTAGTTAGAAACGAACCTTGATAGCAGCTATTATCAATACTAGTTTATTGAATTATCTATGCGAGTAACGTTTTGAATGTTCTGAAGTTTAGATGCATTCAAACTGCAGGAAATGAAGATTGGAAACTGGAGTAAAGTATCGAGTAAGAGAGTTATCCATCCGATAACAGCATTATATACTTTTATCCGAATAATAAAGTAAAAATAAAAAGCATTAGTTTTTATTAAAATTATAAATATTGAATATCGTAAATTTTAATTACAGAAGCAGTATAATGAACTTACTCTTGAAAAAAATCGATAAAAGAAATACTAGAAACAGCAAGCACTAAAATCGCGCACATAAATCGTAATCAACAAGATAATTTTTTATTCGCATTCCCACAGTAAGAAGCTAAACTCAGCGAATCCCGGATACACATCCGAAAAGAAGAACTGCACCGAACTCCGTGCGATATAGCGTAGCCCCGCGGGTGCAAAGTCAGCGCGCGGGTGTATATATCGCGGCCGGCGAAAAAGCAGCGACAATGGTCCACTCGCGCCCGGGGGCAACGTCCGGCAAAGGCGAAATAGCCGCTAAACCGCGGGCAAATAATTAATCGATCACGCGGCTCGGGCTCGTTAATAATTAGCGGCGATAGCGCGGGCCGGACGCGGCCGGCCGAATCGATAACGAGATAAACGGTGGGCGCGCGCGCGCGGGCGCTCGGGCTTAAATTTCCCGCCCGCCGCGAGCTTAGGGACAATGGTCCCGGCGCAGTTATTGGATTTTCGGGCTGCACGCGCGGCCGCGCGAAGTATGGGCTATTCCTTGCCGATTCGCCGACCCCGGTGTGCTGCGCGTGCTTTTCTTTTGTTGGTCGGGAGCGGGGGTGCCCGTGGAAACGTTTGTTCGTTTATTTACCGCCGCGGATCTTTAAATATGAGTTGGGAGGTTTATATCACTGCGAAATTGCGGTTGATTGTCCGAGGATGCGGTAAGGAGAGTTTATCCGCGTTTTATCGTCGGTGAGGATCATTTAGTTTAGTCAGCAAGTGTGAATAAGTAAAAGCTAGTTGTTTCAAGATAGAATGAATAAATTTTCTATAAAAATCATAATTTCGTTATAAGTCCGATGTAGTTACTACGACAATCAACAAAATGATGAAGAAACGGATATGCTATTGCTCCCTTATAAGAGTAAAATAATTTATTGAAAAATGCTGAATAAAGTGTTAAAATACATTCTGTATCTTTACAGAAAATTTTTACCCTTGGATTTATATTTATTTTAGTATATACATAAAAAGAAAAAGAAAAGTATTTGTTTATTGCATCAACGTTTAAATATAATGGTGTAATATTTGTATGACCTACATTTGCGCTTTAGATACATTACCGATTTATAGGAATAAGAGGTATAGATTGATCACGAAAGCCGTAATCAAAATTCAATGCTACTTATTAACATGTTTATTAAAAGGAAAAATTTTAAAATACACAAGTAGAACAAACGGAAATTTAAAATTCGATATTATTTTTAGTATATTTATTAAAACTGTATATTTATTAAAGGATAGAAAATATTTTTTCTACGCAGAAAAAATAATTTAAATGTCGACAATAACTAGAACAAACTGTTATGTCATTTTCTCTTTTAACGCTATTTTAAAATATTGCAATTTCATATTCGACGATAAGATGTACGTGTCATTCAGAGCTCAGCACGTCACATATAGTGGAGGTTTAGATTTCGAATTTCACGTGACAGGAATGCAAAATGGGTCACCTTTTTATAAAATAAACTAGAACGCGAGTTAATTTCGACTGAAATAAACGAGCTAACGTCACTGGATTTGATGTATGTACAGCCTATAATATAGTACTTCAACAAAATTCTAAACATTTTTGTTAAAAAAATTTACATTTAGAACTTTTGAGCCTAATTATCAAACAAATATGAAACTACATATACTTTAATGTCTTTATTATTTGTGGACAAGTATTAAAAAGAAGGAAAAAGAATAAATCATTTTTTTTGTAATAAACGTCTCTCATATCTCACCTGCATGTAACCACCGAGGCATGTGGTGGCGTTGACGAGGGTGCCGACCTTGAATTTCTTGAATCGCACCCGGAGGATCCAGTCGCGCGGAGTTCCGCGAAACGCGCGAAACCGATACCAGCATGTCAGCGGCTTGCCCCACGTCTCCGGGGTCACCGACGGACTCGACACGTCCTCGTAGATGTCCACCGTTTTGTTGCATCGCTCCCGCTCGGCTGCAAAGGAAAAGCAATACGTTGCAGAGCTTCTTTTTTTAAATTGATTTAGAAATTTTTTAAAGAAATATTTAAATAATTAAATTAAATTTTTTCAGGATATTGATCATTGATCCGTTTCTTTTAGAGTATATTAAAGTATGCTTTATTTATTTTCAGATCAATAGAGAAAATACTTTTTGATATCTGTACATCAAAAGTATATCTGACTAAATCGATAGTGGGATGCAAATGATGAAAAAGCTGACAATAAAACAAACCGGAGTTCTATTTCGAAAGATAATTTTTTTTCTACTATCTTAATTATTACTCTTACTGAAGATGGAATGCATAATTATTCACATAATATCAACGATAAATTAAATTTTAAATACTCAATCGAGAAAACCTGTTTTTTAAATTCCATTTTTACTCGCGATATTTTTATTAATGAACATTAAATTGAAAACAAAAAAAATCATCAATTATTTTTATTTTTGACATTCCCTATTTATCCTTAGAACCCAACGCGCAAAAAAAGGCGTACACACTTTGTCATCCCTTGACCCGATCTCGAAACCCGCGGCTTCTCTCGGGGCGACCGACTTTGCGCGAGCTGAGGCCGGGGCGCGACACCCGATCGGGACTCGAGAGTCGAGGGAGGAGGGCTAAGGTCAAGAGGCCGCTCCGGGGGGAAAGAAAAGGCGGAGCGAGCCCGGGGTCGCTGCGGATTAGCCGGGGCGACGCGCGCGCATTCTAATGAGATTGCCCATCGCGAATTGAGCCGTGACCGAGAGAAAACGCGACTCGCCTACCGAGCTACGATCCTCTCGGGCGACGAGCGCACCTCGACAAAGTCGGGGAGGAAGGAAGCCGGGACACGGGGACGGAAGCGCCGGAGGAAATACGACGGGGGATTTCAGGTGGTCCCGCAGTTCGCGCGACTTTATTTCATGGGAATAATTGCTTTACGGCGTGCGCGGTTGATTCTTCAATCTAATACGTTGATTTGATGTTAAGGTGATGTTTTTTTGAAGGAATCGTGGGGAGTACGATTTTGGGAGGAAAATTGCGGTTTTCTTCTCTGGAAAATTGGTATTTTTCTTATCTGTGGGGGTGTTTTTGTAGATGGTGAGATTTGAATAAGGCAATTGCAGGGAGAAATAATATTTTTACGTCGTGCATAAAATATGAATGTAATGGTTAATATATACAACTCGTCAAATGAGTAAAATAAACTTAAAATATATTATATCGCCATTGTATGGAATTTTGATTTCGTGACATCTTAATATCAGGATTTATTTAATTCATTTATGATAAAATTGATTTGTAAAGATGTTTAATTTAACTCACTGAAATAATACAAGAGTATTAAAGTTTTGAGCTTCTTTAAACTTCAAACTGTTAATCTTTTTATTATAAGCTTAAATCCAAGATAATTTTGTCCATCAAAAATCAATTGAGTTTAATGGTAGTACGTTTTCAGATTTTCGAAAAAATAGTTTTACTTGTTAAGATAGTATAATAAACAAATTTTAACTTCTTCAGGGCTGAAATTTATTTAAAAGTGTTTAAAAAACTATTGATTCTTCTTTTTCATTTTATTACCCGCGTAAACCGTTTATTTTTCTAATTTGAAATTCAAGGAATTTGCAGTTTAATAATTCTACCTTAAAAAATTTAATTTGAATTACGTAAGATGGACTTCTGTTTAAGAAATATTGCTCTTTTACAACAGAGAACATTTTTCTATCTCAGGGTATAATACAAGAACAGTCCTCATACTCGACCAGCTAAAAGAAAAAAATTAACTTCGAAACTTAAAAAAAAATTCTTACATTTTATTAATTTACATTTCCCTCGACTCCGTCGACGGCTTTCAAAGCAAAAAACAACTAATTGAATACTTCGTCCAGCGTTTCGAGACACCGACGATCTCGAGCGAGAGCAAAGACTCGAAAGTTAATCCCCTCGGCGGCGTCGCGCGGCCTTAAATAAAACCAACTTCAGCCGCGCGGGTTCCTCGATTTACCGGCGCAAAAAAGGGCCGCGAGCGCAGCGGCCCGCGGGCAAAGTCGGCCGCGCGCGAAAAAGGAGAAGGAAGCCCGCGGGCGCTCGTCGGGGCAAAAATGAAGTCGGGGAAAAACATTGAAGAGGCGCGCCGCGTCTTCTTCCCCAGTGGTTCCGGGTAATCGATACCCCACCGCAGCAGCCACGCGCGCGACTTTAATTCCTACCGGCCCGCTGCGACCGGGGTGGCTGCGATTTTTCGCGATTGCTTCGACTTGAAATTTTTATTTGCTCCCGAATTCTGAATGGCTCGAGTAAAACTACTCGACTCGAGATAAAAGTGAGCTACTTCGAACTTGGACTGACTCACTTTGCAATCGTTTCGTTTAAAAAGTTGCTCGAAACGAGTAAGATTTTTGTACTTTGCATTTTTAGTACTGCTAATTTTTTTATTTAAAGGTTGATTGGTCGATTGGAAAAGTATTTATAGCAACTAATTTGCAATGAATTAATTTCATAGATTTGGTGTGCTTGCTTTTTTTTATTTTCACTTTATGGGAATTCGTTATTACTTTCGTCGCTATTGTTATCTTCAACCATAGGCAAGCCGTGCAACGTAATTTGTTTACAGATAATAGGTCGCATGAGAGATCATATTCAGACTCTGATTAATTGATTGAAATGTTCAATTAATATTTGATCGTATCCAGACGTTGTGTTTGATCAAGCTATGACTCTATGTGCAGATTGAAAATGATTGATCATTCGGCCTACTAATATATTGACAATAGTTAATGACAATATCGCAATAAGTTTTTTCTTTTTAAACGTGATTTAAGTCACTTTTAACTAAAAATTATACATTTACACAGTACAATGTTTCAATATCGCAGATTTTATTTTGTCTAAGTATCGCGTTATTTGACAATCCAAATTTGCGAATAAAATACAGTAATACTAGCCCGTATGAATAAAAATAACTGCACGGCGAATGGATTCAATTTGATCCGTCGCGGATCTTTTTAATTCTGTTTATTCAAGTCTGACTCGTGCCGCAGTCCTCACATTTTTCCAGCTGATCTTTTCCCCGGCCGCCTTTTTCCGCGGCTTTTTTCGTGTTTAATTTTCATTTTCGCAGTGTACACACGGCGCAGAGCGGAGGTCGCGGTACCGCGGGCGCACGTCCGCGTCTCCTTTAATCCATATAACGGGGCACGCGATCGCTCGCCCGGTAACGCGGCGCTCGCAATTTTAATGAGAAAAACTTATTGCGCTTAGGGTATCTTCGAATGGTCGTAAATGTTGATTTTAGACCGGAGCTATTGATATTTCGCCCGGCGCGCATAAGTTTTATGTTAATTCAGTCATTTTAATTTGAAGTATATTGCGAAAGTTAAACAGGGCGCGAGAGGCTCCACAATTTTGAGGAAGCCTTGCAATTGATATAGTTATTTATGCTTTGGAAGAAATTTAAAAAATTAAAAATTTAACGAGGAATTTTACAAAAACATTTATAAAACTATTGTTAATTTAAAATATTTAAAAATATCGAATGCGTGAAATTTTTGAAATATTATTAAAATATACCATAGCCAGTTTTACTTTGTAAAATAATAAAAAATAAAATACAATGAAATAGCAGTTTGACGGGTGCGTATTGAATTTCCAAATTATGAGAAGTTCGAACCCTCGTTCGGACCCGTAATATTAACGCTCGATGGGTATGTAATATGCATTACATTTGCAATAATGATGGGCGCAGTATTGAAGATAATATTTATATGGAAAATATGCTTTACTTCTGAATACTGGCTTTTAGTTTTAATGTGATATCTGCATTAACAGTTATTTTTATATATACTTTTTATTCGTAAAACAAAAATGTTAGCTACTTATTGCTTTTCTTTTACATCCTTATCTTCATCCTTCCCAATTTCTTACGGCAAAAAAGTTGACGGCGCATCCAGAGCAATAATTTCAGCGCAACTGACGCGTAGATAGCGTATAAGACGTAAGGTAAAGGCCACCCGAAGAAGCCCGCCTGACAATCGTAGCGACGTTAAAAACATCTGCTCTCCCCTCGGGAAGGGACGGAATGAGCCCGACGCGGCATTCCCGCGGGTTGACGGGCCGCGAGGGGCGCACAAAGCGCGCCGCGAGCCAAGACAGTCGAAAATCGCTGCGGAAGCGCGGCGCACTCGCACGCCGATCGATCGGCCGGGGCTGCTTGCACACCTCGTCCTCCTTATACCTCGGCCCGCTGCCTCCCTCCCTCCCCTCTCCCTCCATCCTTTATCTCGGCTATTTTTCTCATCTCGCCGTGGCGCGCGCGCCGCGTTTCCCTCCCCCCCGCGCCTTTCTCGTATTGATGGATGCCTGCCAGGACGCCCGGCGCGCGCTGCTTATCTTTTTGTCCCCGTGGCCCTGTCATGATTTCTCCCGGAAATTGCGCTCGTTTTTCATCGAGATCCACAGCGCCGCCCCCGCGCCCGAGTTATTTGCATTTTTTTTGCCGGGGGGTCGGCGGAGATATTTCTCGCTTTCGGAGAGGCGCGAAGGTGAGGCGACTTGCTCGACCTTTTTGGTCGACCCCCCCGATCGGGCTTAAGGGGAGCTGAGCTTGACTCGAGATGACCGCGATTGAACGGAGGATGCGCGGGCAGACTTGTATAAGTCTATTCGAGATCTACGTAGGAAAAATAGATATATGTAGCTACGAAAGTTTAGTAATATAACAGTAAGAATTTGTTATTTTATTAAGTTTTTAATTAATGAACGTATATTAATAAATAATATAACTTAATAAATTTTTGTTCCAATGAATTTTATACATGAATAATACATTTATAGTGCTTTTTATTGATTTACCAAATGCAAATGTTATTGGTCAGTATTATTAGTTTATAAAAAATTACCAGTTAATTTTAGTTAAGATATTATTATAAGATTATGATATTTCAGGAGCTTTAATATTATAAATTTCAGTGACATGAATGTTAAAAATGTGCACCTTCTGAATATAAAGATTTTACGTCTTTTACTTATGCAGGTATATTAATATCAGTATTTTATTATAGTGCAAAAATAACTCATCATAGGAAATTGTAAAAAATGACATCTTGAATCCGTATAGTAACGATTTTCATAAAAATCTTATTGTTGGCTAATGGATTTTATGAAAACATTAAAAGTTACTTTAGCGCGTTCACCTGGAATGTTAATGATGGCAGAGAGCTTAAATATATAATTGCTACTTTTATCACTGTAACATCGTAAGTTCATTGTACTTTGGGTTCACCGGAGTTATTTTAAAAAAATGAGAGTTTAAATTTTTATTATATAAAATTTAAATATATCGTTATCTGAAATTGTCGATTTTATTGCTAAAAATTTTAAATGTAAATATTCAATTTTTTTTTTAAATCAACAAGCAATAAATTGGAAACATTTAATTATTTTAAAAGTATATGAATATTTAATTCTATACTATACATGTACGTCTTTTAATCCTACCAATTATGGATTTATTGACAAGAGCTTTGAATTACGTAGTGCAAAGCATCTACATAAAATATTTCGCACATTACCAGTTGACATTCTTATAGAATGCTGTGAATGATGTCTTGAGCACATTCTCATAAATAAGCGCCACTGTCATAACGTGTCATCCGATACGGTAACAATGTGATTGATTTACAGTACGATATAAATTGTCTAGACGAAGTTCGATGCGCTGGCGACAGAATTACCAAGGTAGTAGACTTTGGTGCTCAGCAGGTACTAATCCAATATCGAAATCGTCTTCGAGAAAGTGTAATTTTAAATATCGATGAAACTGCACCAAATGTAAAAGGTTTCTACGGTGATCATTTCCATTAAATTTTTATTACATTACTTATAGTTGAGATCGGCAGTCTAATCAATTGATGGAATTAAAGCGAGTCAGATTAACTGTATTATTTGTTGACGTGGAATTAGTATAATTTATTAATTTCGAATGATAAATTACTATCAAATAATTACCGGTAAGTCGTTGAGTGGAATACAGCTATTTAAAATTTATAATGATATCGAGAAATTTTTAAAAATTAAACAAGCTTAATAAATTCCAATAATTATCAAGACAATAATTTATTAATAATTTAATTAACTGTCTAATTGTCGTTACTAATTATTTGACCTCATTACAAAAAATGCGATTTCTTTATCATTTAATTTGGCGCGATAGTTAGTATTTAGCTAATAAGCTCTTTAGTGCTTTTCGTTCTAATAAATGAGTTAATGAGCTAATAATATTCTAGCAAACTATTTGATGTTATAATTTCTATCGCATAATTATACATTTTATTATTACGTGAAAGCAGCTCACATCGATTAAAAAAAATCTTTGTGCTTGAAACATTTTCCAAGTAGCGAGCAATGTATAAAAAAGGAAAATATTTAAAAAGGATAGTTAAAGGCATAGACGTAGTACTCACGAGGAGACATCGCGTCCGCCTATCGCGGCCCATTTGCATTTTTTCATTCCAAGCCGCGCGCCGCGCCG
Source organism: Eurytoma adleriae (assembly GCA_900480045.1). Lineage (NCBI taxonomy): Eukaryota > Metazoa > Arthropoda > Insecta > Hymenoptera > Eurytomidae > Eurytoma > Eurytoma adleriae. The sequence continues at coordinate 11,193 of UXGC01001199.1, forward strand.
TAAATAGTTATCACTCTTCGTTACCGTCGGCTACGCCCCCGTCTCTCTTTTATTGCCCCCTTTTTCCGCCTCGCGTGCAGCCCGGCCCGAGGCACTTTCCTTTTTTTTTTACCCTTTGTCTCTTAATCAGGTCACACTCGATCGTACGCGCCGAGTAATTTTTCACCCGCGCCGAGGAAATTTTCTTGCTGCTTTTTGCAGCAATTGGACGTCGGACGCCGCGCCGTTAAGCAGAAGACGCGCGCGCGCGCGGTTTTATTCGCCGGGAGAATAAATGTTGGTCGATTTTCTCGCCGGGGCCGGGAGGCGAGGCAGTTCCGGATGATAAAAGTTTTCCCTCCACTTTGCTTTTCCTAGAATTTTTAAGTTCCGAGGCGGTTTAAAAAGATTAAAATAGAAATTGGAGTGAAAAACAGGTGGGAGAGAAAGTTTATATCGGGGAGTTTTGGCTTTGGCCTTTTGTTTAGCGAGCGTTTATCTACACTCGGCGCGAAAGCCTAAGCTAAACTTGAAAAAGACAGAAAGGTGGTGGCCGAAGTTTAAAGAAGCTATTGCCAAACTTGGAGCGACGGAGACAAAACCAGAGAATATAAAAACTTTATTCGTTCATCTGGAATTGCGACGTTTTATTTAAATAATAAAATTTTAATGAATTTTTTACAGTACCTGCTTTAATGCACAAATCTGGTTTTCTCATTTAAAAAAAAAATAATTTTTTGAATAATTTTACGAATTTGTTTATTATTCAGAGAAAGAATGCAATACATTACAAAAGTTTTAAATATTAACATTAATTTATAATTAATCATTGTTGACTTTAAACGCTCGTTTACCCTGTAGAAAAAATTAACTATAAATTGACCAGATAATAAACATTATGGTCTGCAATTTATGGTTAATTTTTTGACAGGGATATATTATTAGAAAGAAATTATAATCATTTTGATATAAAATGATACTTAAATGTTGAAAACGCAAAACTCCTCCTAGTACCGGGAAAAAAAGGAGTTTGATAATGAATAATTGGTACTCAAAAGTGTCGAGATCACCATTCGTAGGCGCCTTTCCTTCGCGCTGCAACTCATTACGAAGCCAGCAGTGCGAAGCTCAAACGCCGCCGCAAACTACTCTCCTCGACTCCTATCGTCTATGCACCGAACGAAAAAGGAAAAAAACGAGGACAGACAGGGCCTGTTCCCGCGCCTCATTATTTCGCGCTTATTCTTGAGTGCAGCAGGCAGCGTCGAACATTTTCGCGCGCGCCACCCAAGTGTGTACTCCCGCGGCATTATTAACGCCGCGTCGCATCGAGTGCCACTTCGACCCTTCCTCGACGTTGTTGTTGTTTTTTTTTTCTCGCGCCACTCCGCGGGGATTCCCCGATTTTCCGATGCGTCGCTGCGCTTGTATCGCCGCGCTCGACGTCGCGATAAAAGGGTCAACGTGATTTATTCAGTCGGCGCGGTGTTTTAAAATAAACGCGCGCATTAAATATAGCGCGAGGGAGGAAAAAAAAGGGGACGTGCGGGGGGTTGGGCGATCGATTCCGCGGCGGTAATAAATGACAGGGGCTGGCGGTATAACTGCGTGTTTTTAAAAGGATCGCGGCTGCGGCGCGAGTCGTTTTAATTATACTAACGATGATTTTATTTTAAAATTGCGGTTTATTTTTCGCCTTTAATGAAAGTCCGCCGTAGGAAAATCGAAATTGCTGATAATTCACGTGTATTTTCTTTGTCTCTTTTAGTGAAATTGATAAATTTCCGCGGTATAAATTATAAAAATGTCAATATTGTCGTTTAATTATCTTAATGTAGTTTAATTAATTAGGATCGTTTTTAATTTAAGAAATTAAAAGAAGTTCCTTTGTCAATGCAATTAAATTGCTTCGTAGTTATTTCAAACTACTTAACTATGCAAAAATTATTATAATTAAATTTCCTTTTGCACTTCCAATCCTTTTAAAAGCTTACACATTTACTTTGAAAATGAAGACATCCTTTTTCTAGTCAACCATCTCAAACAGAGTATAAAAGAAAAAGAAAAACAAGTCAGACGCACACAAGCGAGCGCAATTAACATAGTCACACAAAAGATTCACTGCGCAAACCTTCCTCTATCTTATAAAAGAATCGCCGTCTGGAGCACCGACTCTCGGATCTCCGATCGCGGTAAAAAGCGTAGATTCCCTCTCCCGCCATCCAGAAAAAACAAAGCCCGCCCTCCCATCCCCCGCAGAGAGCCGCGCGCGCGGCAAGAATCCCAAGAGTTCGCGCACTCCCGGCGCGAGCTTTTTTCAACGTCGGAGTCGCGCGCCGAATAAAAGAGCTTAACGAGCTCGTCCGGGGGGGAGGCGGCGGCGGCCGCAAAAAAAGCCGGACGCTTTGAAGCCGCTAATGAAAGCCCGGGCTTTTTCGCTCTCGATATTTATGGGCTTTAATTCGATTCGCGACGATTAATTTTTCTTCCCGGCCTGACGAGCAATCGGCCGGAAGCGGCCGGTAAGGAGTCGGCGCGCTGAGGAATAAAAAGAGGAAAGCATAATGAAGCACCTGTTAAAACTCTCTCTCTTTTCCCTCCGTTCGCTCTCTCTGTCTCTTGCTTCTTCTTTTATCTTTTCTTCTTTTTTTTTTTTTACTTTATTGAGGAGTTTTCCATTAAGGGGTGAGTCTCGCCTTTGTAAGCTACTTTCGAGAGGAGCAATTTCGCGCCGAAGAACGCGGTCCGATGACACGACTCGAGCCTCGCTTTATTTGGAATTTTCAATTACGTGCCGCCGCCTGGTCCCGGCGACGACGACGTGCCTCTATTAACCTCTTCAGAATCACATCATAAGTTTTTCCTTTTTCACTTTATCACCTTGTGCCACTCTCAAGTTAGCGCGATTGCTAGTAAATTCGCTGGTCATCAAACTGTAACTATGGATACATTTTAATATTAATTTCTGCGGTGATGATGGGGTAAGAAAAATAAATTACTTTTAGAGTGAAATGTATTTATATAGATGCGCGTGCAAGTATAACAATTCAAATGTGCCTGTATACTGCACGCGATACACGCCGCGTACACCATTAACCATATATGTTTGAAATTTAATGTGAATGTACTTAAATCAAACTTTATCAGCTTACATTAATTAAAAATAATGTTGATACAAAATTTTGGATTGGTTGTAGCTTAACTTTCACTTCGCAGTGCATAAAGTATGAAGCGATTATTACATTTGGGTCAAATTTAATAAAATTTAAAATACATTAAATATTTTTATGTACTTATTAGAGTTTAATTTACTTTACTTTTTCAATTACATTACTTAAAAGACTCGTTGAATGTGCAACAATTCATGCGCTTGCAATGTACATTTAAGCAAATGGAATTTTGAAAACATTGAGCAATAATGAAGGTTCATTTTAATTCCCCTTTTGTCTTTAGAGAAATTCCATATTAATTTAATAATAATTTTCTATTTTCCATAAATGTTAAAATCTATTTAACGTTCATAATAATTTCGACATTCTAATTTCACATTAATGCAGTCAAAAATATTAAACGAAGATTAAATTTCCCTTTCAAAGAGAAAAATTCTTTGAAAAGAATGTCTAAATCACATTAGTCGTACGAATTTATTAATGTTGGAAAACTTCCCTCTCAGTGACGACGGAAATATTTAAAATGGTATATTGCGCGAACGTCCCGCGTATACGCGAATTCATTTCCAACGCACATTAGCAAGTTAATTACGAGAAATTTCGCGAATTACGGGGGCTAACGAGCACGAAGAACGACGTTAGTATTCACTTTTGTGACTCGACTAAAAAAAAACGAGAGAGGGAGACGCGAGAGGCCCGACAAAGCGAGCGACGCGCACTCCAATTATTATATTCCGCCGGTGGAAAACAAATAGCGATGTGCAGTCGAAAACGCACTGGGTGGGTAATTATTTTTTCCTCCTCCCCCTTGTTCCGCCGTTGCTTCGCGAAAAAAAGGAGGAGGAGGCGCGAAATTAATTGGGCGACGGTCATCGAAAGGAAAACAGCGTGGAAATCTCGAACTGGCGTCCCCGTCCCTTTTTTTTTGTTTCCCCTCCGCCCCCCTGCGCTCCACTCTTTCTTCCAGTGTCATCGCCGATAACGAGGGAAGTTTCGCCGAGCGCGCAGTTAGCTCTCCCGAAAAAAGCCCTTGGCAAATTAATGCGCCGCGAGGCGCGCGCGCGCAGTCGACGGCGAGGGCAAATATTGTTGCTAATGAACGCCCATTGGCTCGCTTAATCGATATTAATGACGCGTGTAATTGTTTGCCGTTAAAAATTGATTTATATCCGACGGTGCATCCGCATATTAATTTATCCGACGGTTCGTCGACTTTCAACGTACGCGTGTTATTCGGTGTGTTGTATCGTGTGACGTTTTGTAATGTTAAAATGCACGATTGCAAGCTTTTATGTGTGATCACAGAAGCGTTAACTGTTAAAACGATGTTGATAGATTCACTTTTTTTTCTTTTAGTCAAAATTTTAATGTACGTAGTATAATGAGAAGGTTCAAAAGGTGAAAAAATATTAAAATGGTTTAAATCATTTTTATAATTTTTTCATTTCAACTGAGAGCTTTCAAAGGTAAAGACCATAGTTAGAAAAAAATTCTGTGAGATATTGAATCGAGATTTCAACTTTTTTCAAATCCCAAAATAATCTAAAGGATGTCTTGGGTTTTGAATGCATTATAATATGTTCATTTTTTCAAAGAAGTCATAGCATCATACTGATAAGTAATATCTGTACATCATGACCTGACAGGTCAGCTGCAAAAACTAGATTCTCAATTTTGAAATAAAAATATACAATTGCTATATACATTATATAATGCACATAAGTAAAATTATACAATAAATATTAAATCAAGTTTTGACGTACGATTGTTATTTCTAAATACTTTGAATAAGCACGGGCATTAAAAATCATTTTCTATAATATGCAGCCAATTAATGTTGAAAATTAATACAAACAATTAGACTGTATCTCTACAAATATAACTCACTATAGGTACATGATAAACAGAATTATTATTCAATAATTAATTCAATTACTTAACCACTGGTTAAGATCAAACAATTAAATATTGTTCGACAGTATAATTCAAAATCGAAATAAAGTCACCTTTATAGCTGTTAAATCTCCGCCCCTCTAATTGCGGCATCATGGTCCAGCGACATAACATTCACCGCCGTTATTCTTGATATTTATTGACAATTATTTATTATCGGAGTATCGGCAAAGTGTCGGCGGCAACATTTTGCCATCTTTCACGCGATGAAATTAAACAGCCCCCGTAAAACGGCATAATCCAGAGCTACTAAAACAAGAACATCAATATCAATCCGCCACTCAGTCTCCGACGTCATAAAGTAAGGCAGATAGCTAAATCCCCGAGAAAGCTGCCTCTGTTCCTTCATTTTACGGCCGCAATAAAAATATCCCGGCGAAACAATTCGAAGTCGCGTAAATGCGACGGCGGATACCCGGCTCGGGAAAAAAGAGTACATACCTAAAGGTACGAGAAAACGGCGCTGTTGACTCGGCGGTGCGCTAGATAACCGAAAAAGCGTCGTTGCGGGTACATTTGATGTAGGTCCCGGGGGTGAATCATGGGGCTGAATGACGGAAGGGCAGGAGGGAGTGGTATTCATCGGGCGAATTGGATGGATTCCGCGGCGGGCTGCTGGATCAAAAGCTCGCCGGTGTTTTTCCTTTGCGCTCGGTTCGTTATGGGGAGGTTCGAGTAGCCGCGTTTGGTATCGGTGGCACGCGGAGCTTATTAGTGCAGGGGTGACCGGATTGATTAGTACCGATTTTAGGATCCTTTGGTATTCCGCGAGCCGCGTTTGAACGGCGCTTCTTTGCCGATTGATTTGCGCAAGCGCGTAATTTTAAATAAACAAGTTGGTTAGCTCGATTTAGATTAATTAACGGATTTTCAATGACACTCTCGTGGGAAATTAAATTAATTTGCTTAGTTTCGTTTAGAATTAGTTATTTTTAAAAATTTCTATTTGGGTTAACTATACCAATTCAGTACAGATAAAAAATGAAGCATCAAACTACAATTGGATTAGAAAATATTTTTTTTAATAAATGTAATAATCGCGACGTACGAGACTATAATAAATCATAAAATACAGAAACTGACCTTTTTATTTTTATGATAACTATAAACAATCATAATAAACTGAAATGTGAAGTCAGTTACATTACGAGGAAAGTGATGTTATAGTGATCTAATTAATTTAGGATTACAGTCTAATAAATCTTAATTCAAACTCATGAAATTCAGTTTCTGTACACTGTCTCAAATATCACAAACATTCATAATATACTTTTAATTTTTATGACGTTGCTGAATTCTGTATAATTTCAACATTTTTTTAACGTAGATGTGGATGTTAATGCACCTGTTTACTTTACTTCAGGTACTGTAATTATGCATTAATATTCCTGCGTCCATAACGTTCCTACCATTAACAGCATAACAACAATTACGAACTAAAATACAAATAAATCCTTAAAAAAAATTAATTTCTGTACAAACCATCACAAACTCAAAATAATTATCACGTCCAGCAGAACTCCCCGAACTGCCGAAAGTTGAAATTAAAAATGACGAGGAACTCGAGCCCCGCGATAAGCCGCACTCCCGGCGCGCGCCAAGTAAATAAATAAAAGGCCGGGGCTCGCTCCGGCGGAATCCAGGACGGTAATGAGATTCGCGCATTTAACATGTGATTCGTCGGCCTAATCTCGTCAGTCGGCGCACGTCTGGGGCAAAGGCTGCCGGGACCGCGCGGCGCGGCAAGTTATATGCATACGCGTATGCAAATGACGCCGGCGGGCCGCACTTCGGAACGTGTTTAGGCAACTGCTAAGCTCCGCCGGAGATTAAATTCACGAGATTGCGCCGGGGCGAGCCCGGGAGAGAAAAGTGCCCGCCGCGCGAATTAGCCGTTGTGTTATTACGGGCGACGCGTAATTACGCCTACGAAATCGCAGAGCGGCCTCGCGAGGGCAAATCGCGCGCTTCGAGGGCGAGGGGGGAAAAACTTGTGGATCTCGATTGGGAAGCGATTTTGTTTTTCGCGAGCACGAATTTGGGAGTTGCGATAAAAATCGACGAGCTCGGAGTTGAGAAAAATGTGAGGATTTTATCGGAGGTGGCTTAAATTGACTTCTTCGAAGTAATTTTGAAAGGTCGATAAGAATTTTCTTGTCGTATATAATCTGACGGGACGATGGAATGATGTTTTATTTTTAGTTAAGTCGATTTATTTTTAAAAACGCGCTGGTTGAGGTTGCACGTCTGACTGCAAGGCAAAAATGGCAATATTTTATTCTCTATAAATATACGAATGTAGAGATATATTCATGAATATCTATTCATGCTCAAAATGCGACCATCAGCTTTAAAAGTGAAAAGCTTTTTACTTATCCGATGCATTCATTTATTCGTATTTAGAGAGTATACTACGTGCTGCTGTTAAAATATTCAAGAATAACAGAATGTATCCAAAGTGCGCGCTAAACTTCGAGATGCACATAAAAAACAAGATCAAAGAATAATAGAATGTTGAAAATAATTATTTTTACAATTTTAATATAAATAACTATTTTTTTAAAAGCTTCATATGGCTAAAATAGTGATTTATTAAAAAAATTCCAGTAGTTTCCACTCAAACATAAGCAGCTTTATTTTAGTACTACATTATCTATAGTTATTATAAGTAATTAATATATACATTAATCGACTATTTATAATTTTAAATACAAAAAAAACATTATTTGTGAAATTGAAGTTTTCTTTCATCGAAATCACAAAGACCTGGATCTCGAAATCGAATGTTAATTGTTTGTTCTTCCACCAAGGGGTTTAAACGCGCGATCGACACCCCGGGGCGAGTATCTCGTGATGCAACAAAGGCACCAAAATTAGAGTTCGGTCGCCTCGAGAATCAATAAAACCCGGTATACGACCTCCGCTCGCCTCCTTTATTCCTCCTCCTCCTCCCGTTAAAAGCATCCCGAGACAACGACACGTGTTTTCGTCCGGAGTACTTATCGGCTAAAGGCGTCCCTGTCAAAGCAGCGCGCGACACGCCCGGCCAAACTACTCCCCGGCCGTCGCCGCGAGAAAAAGGCGAGCGTCCGCAAAGTACATTTTTCGATCCTTCGGCCCGCGCGCCGGCGAAGCGTACTTTATGTACCCCGCGCCGCTCCTTCTCTCTTCCTTTCCTTTCTCTCTCCTCCTCCTTTTTTTTTCGCTCTCACTGCGCGGAACACTCACTTTTTCCCCGAGGCTGGCGAAATTGAATCTCGCGCGAAAGGACCGAGGGGGGCGAGCAGCTTGGAGATCAGAGAGCGTAAGCGGCCGAGCCCGACGGTTATGCACGGCCGCGCGGACACTTTGTAATCCGGGCGGCGCGCGTACTGCGGGGAGAGAATGAGCTGATAATTTTACGGGCGAGCGTGCGCGCGCTTTGGCGGAAGTGGTCGGAATTTATTTCGCCTATTTATTTGAAGCTTTCGAGGGAGTGGATTGTTTTTCGGGGATTTATTTAAGAAATTAATTGTGTGCGTTGAGGGGAAAGGATCGTGAAAAAGTTTAGTGATTTGTGAAAAGTATTGTAAAAAATGTAATGTGGTTGATGAATTAATTAATGAAAATTTCAGATTTCGAAGGGATTTCGACACTTATCGGAAAAATTGAAAATTTTAGCACACTGGATATAAATTTGTCTGGAGTGCTTAATTACTTTAAGTACATTCACAACCTATATTACAATTTTACATTATTTTAGTGTACACTATTTTATTGCTTTTTAAAGTAAATAAACGTTTTTATTCGTTTCAATCTACAGTGCTTTAAACTATTTTAGTAATTATTATTTTTTTACTTGACTTTTACATAAAAATACTATAAACGGTAAAGCCATCTTATTCATACATATAGGAAAGTGAAAAATGTCATGGCAGAGAAGATTTTGCATACAAAAAGGATCAATTTATCTGAAAGTAGGGCGATATTTGTATACACATCTGAAATGCCAATCGGTCTTTCATGCAGACCGAGTGACTTACTTTTCATACAAACTGGTTTCTCGGAAAAGTCACTTAAAGCTCTTTTTATAAATTTTAAAATTTAGTGAAAAATAGTACTAAATGAAGGTAGTTTAAAAAATGTTAAAAAACATTTAAACGAAATTTAAAAAAATTTCTTTTTTCTTTTCAGAAAATAGTATCTATATTATAACGAAAACTAAAAATACTTGATTTCTGCTGTTACACAGACTTTTATAAGTACTATTACAATATACTATTTTAACTTACAAAGAGAGGTAGCTACTTGCGGGTCTTGGATGTCTCTCAATTTCCTCAGAATGAAATCCTGGACCCGCAGGTTGTACCCTCTTCTTTTTAGAACCTAGCAAGATTTTCACTAACTTTTTGCGAGCAAGTAATTCCTGTCTCACCTTAAACACGTTCGAGAATATCACCGTTTTTTAATAAATTTTTTATTTAGTTAAAACATTAAAAAATCATGTTATTGCTCTTTTTGTGCTTTAATTAATTAGATGTTTTAAAATATAAAGAAATTTTTTGTACATATTGTGTACACATTTTTTATAAACCTCTTTATTAAAGTAATGAAAAAATGCTTCAAACGTTTAATTACCACTATAGAAGGTCCTTTACCTCCCCAGAACACTATATACCCCCGACTCGCCGTTAAAATTCGAATCAACCCCCCAGCGCGCGGCTCACTCCGTTTTTCCATCTCGGGCGATCGGCCTAGGGGGGGCTCGGAACGCACCCGCGGTAACGAGCGTAGACGGCGTAGACGCGTCGGGAGGACAGGTCGAAACTTTTAATTAACATCTCATATTTATTCATAATCCGGGGGACTGGCGCGCGCGCCTCCCCCGACCGATGAGCCGCGCGCCGCGCCCCTGGGAGACGGGAGATAATGCGAAATCTCCGGCTCGCTTAAGGCCCCGCGCTCGCGGACGAAGTTTCACTTTGTTCTCCGCGGCGCCGCTCGCAGCCTTGAAAGCTTAATCCCGCCGTCATAAAGTGCGCGACGCGATGCGCCGACCCCCCAACCCCTTTTTCCCGCCGTCGCCTTAATGCACCAGCGCCCGACGTGTATTATCGCCGGGGCTTTTTACGCGCCGGCGCGGGGGCGCGCGTCCCCCGATTGTTATCAAGTATTTATGACCCGGTCCCTTTGAATTCGCGCCGAGGAACTGTCGCGTTTCCGAGTATCGTCGGCGCGGAAGAAGCTGAAGGGAACTCGAGGTAGTTTTTTTTTCTCTCTCGTCCGTCCCTCTATATACGTACCTACTATACGTAATTTCGCGTTTTTACGGACGTTGGAGATGGGTTCGCCGAAGTTTCGCGGGATTTCGAGTCGATGAAAAATCACTTGTTTTGGAGTGCAAAGTTTTATGTTTTGCTTTACAAGGAGATATGGGAGCTACGTCTCCCGCTGATGTAAAGTGAATTTTTAATGGCTCGAAGCGAGATGCGAGATACTTGTTCGAGTGATAAATATAGATATGAATTTTAATCGGATTATACTGCGTAAAATATTCACTCTCAGTGCGCATTGCTCGCCGAATGGAAATTACATGAAATAGTAAATTTTCTTTGATTATAGGTTTATTATTTTATTTTTGGTTTTATAATAATTGATATTGTATTTGAGTAGGTAATTATAAACCATTATTCAATAAGTTAATTTGCAATCACTTTTTAATCAATGTGAATTTAATAATTGAAACTTCGAAATTATCGAAATTATATTTGTGTAAAAAATCACCTGTTCTAGAACAAATTGGGTCAGTCTAAAAATTATAAATCTATAGTTACTTTCAGTTTTTTTTCTGGAATAAAGTGATATTGCATTCCTACTTCTTAGGAGAGTAAGGTACAATTTTCCTTCGCTTTAATGACATAAAAAATCTAAAGAATTTATTGTGAATTTCACTATTGAAAATTTAAACGTAAATTTGATATCTTCTACTGCTACAAAGTACACGTCGATGTAAACGATTTAATTTCACATTATGGATTAAATAACAGATATCATTTTCATATTTTGATCACTACTTTGATGATGATATCTAATAATGTTGTACGAATCCTTTATAAATTTATAAAATTAATAATTTATGATATTCATCAATGTATAATATTATTATATATAAATCCTTTATGAATTATAAAATTCATTACTTCATAATATTCATCAAAAAGAGAAATACGAAGATTCGTTTGAAATATTATTCCGATATAACAGACGCGCACGTTTAATATCAAAATTTTAAATGGAATATTTTTCTCATTAATGTCAATATTTTTACTGGTAAAAAGGTAAGTTAAACAAAAGCCCTTTTTTTTATTATTCATCGTTAAATTTTAATTAATGGTAATAAACCCTATGTATAAAAGAATAATATAATGAAAAAAATTTGTTGTCTCTTGATATATTTACAATACATTTATCTAAAACGAAAAGGCAAATCGAAAAAAGAAAAATTAAACGTTTAAACATTCATTAAAAAATGTTATTTGTCAATGACATGACCACTGCTTACAATTACGTCGAAATACCGACAAATAAAATGTAAACTTTCTCGCAGCATTAAAACCTCGTGAATTTCAATTAAATACTCAATCCAGAATCCACATCTCAAAGTAGGTACCCTCAAGTCGACCGGCAATACCTCGCCGAACGAGCCACTCGGCCTAACGAAATAAATCTCCGAAGAAAGAAACCCGGCGGACCCGCACCGTAGCAATAATTACACTGGAACTTCTCGCGTTTCTCCCCCGGCCGCATAACTCCGCTCCTTATTAAAACCCCTTTTTCTTCCTCGCCGCTGCGGCAAATCCGGGGGACACAAAGGCGCCGGCGGGCAAAAATATCGGCGTCGATTTTTCCTCGGGGGAGGCACGCGCCCCAGGTAAATGCGCTACGTGAGCGCCGGAAAGTTTCCCCCGCGCGCCGGGAAATAAGAATTTCAATGTGCGCGCGTGTTTCCGCAGCCCCGCGAAATAATGATAAGGGGCGGGCGGGGGTCGAATTTAAAAAGAAACTTTGCCACTGCGCTATCGCCGAAACTTTTCCAGCGCGGCTTTCTTTCCTCGCACGGTAGCTTTTCTTTTTTTTCTTCTTTTTGTTGTCGAGGGCTCTTTAATTTGCCGATCGCAGCTAACGAACGCGTGGGTGTGGAGCTTTTTAACCTTGCCGCCTTTTCGAGGGGTCGATCTGCTTTTTGCGCCTCTTTTGGATGATAAAAGGAGGTTCTTTGGCTGTAAAAGGTGTACTTCGTTCGCTCTGAGAGGCGGATATTTACTTTGGGGGTAGCGTTCGAACATCGATTTTTCTTTTTTATTCTCTTATGTTGCGAGTCGGCTCGTTTTCTTTTATTTTATTGTTCGCTTGAATATTAAATGGAGGGAAATTTACTTTTGAAAAGAGTGAAGTATGTTTGAATCCATAAAATTGAAAGAGTTTTTCAATTTGTACATAATATTTTTATTATAGATTTAGCAGTAGGTATTAGTAAATAAACGCGGATGAAATATAAACAAAGTGGCAAACAATATTTTCGTAAAAAATTGGCAATTACAAAAATTAATTATTTAGAAACTATGTAAACATAGTAAAATATCAAAAATAAACGGGCTTGTTACGGATCCGTTTTAAAAATTACACTATAAAAATCGTTTTTTATTACTAACTTAATTGCAAGGAAAGACCTTCGTAAGTAAAAGAACAACCGACACATAAAACACTCCTTAATAAAAATGTTTCCTCAACTAATTATACGTTTCTTTCTAGCAAAGCTTATTAATTAAGAAGCCAATTAAAAGTTTTAGCCATACTCGAGACTTTGAAATCGGATGAAATAATTTCAATACGGGATCCCCTTTAAACAACCTTAATTTCCATCCAAAACCTACCAAAAATTTTCTCGACGCAAAGAATCTCTTAATTAAATTTGAACCCTTAAAAACTTCCTGCAAACTCCCAAAAAAAGCCGAATATCAAACGCGATGACCGATCCTACCCCGAGGGCAAGAAAGGCGGGGCCGAAAAATATTGTAAATTTTTCGTTGATGCATGCATTGCGGTCGGAGCTAAAAAGGCCGGTGCCTTTGTTTTTGCGCGCGGAGGTGAAATTCCGCGCGCGGCCGGATGTGGACTACGAGCCGCGGGCGGACTGTGGTATGTACGTCGCAGTAATGTGTTGAGTCTGTAGGGTGTACGGGCCGTTGGTACACTTACGGACGGCGGCTGGGCTGGGGATGGCGAGGACGAGGAGCAGGGCGCCAACGAGGAAGAGCCCCAGGCCCCTCGGCAGGAAGTTGCCCATGTCCGTCTCGTTGCTCGGGCCAGCCGTCCGTCGATCCCTTCGCACGCTAATCTCTCATCTGCTGGCTGTCACCTGCGGAACAGACGAAGGTAAATTGTTTGGTTTGCGATATTAATACAATGTAAAGGAATTCATGCTTTGATCTTTGATCGAAAAATTTGGTTATGTTGAGAAAAAGATCATAAAATTTTTTTACTTTTTCTAAGCAAGAGAATGAACAAACAGATTTTGGCCAGTAAACGTTTAAAAAAAATCTTGATGTTTTTTTCTGAGAATTTTAGACAATTGTCCAACTGCAGTAAGGTCGATTTGTATACTATAACCTACGTTTTTATTTTTAAAATAAAACTCGTCAGTACAATACGCCTTTGCATAATTTTAAAGAGAAACTGGCTTTTATCAATTCTGAGAAAATGCAGTTTCTATTGGTTTCTCATTTACGTATACTCAGCCGACAGCATGAACTTTAACAAAATTAAAAATTCGATAACATCCTTTGTCAACTTGAAGGACCGATGTAATTTTTCTTTTTATCTTGATTATTTGCGAAGCTTTAACATCTAATCCGATAAAGAAAGTTGGTAAAATAAAAAGTTCGCCGATATTTCGCGACATTCATTATTGCAGACGTGAAAGGCAAGGCGGGTAACGGAGTTACCTCGCCGAGAATAAAAAAAAAAATCGATACTAAGGGAAGAATAACAACTTACAATCGCAGCTTCTCTCTCTGCTCTTCACCGGAAAAATAAACGCAATATTTAACATCGCTTAAAACACCTATTCGTGAAATAATTGCAGAAATTAAAGAGGCCCGTATTTGCGCAACGTCGCCCGTCAACAAAGGAGTGTTTAATAATGCGGGAAGAAATTGCTCCCTCACGCCCGGCAACAAAAGAACTTTTTGCGCTAATACACTTTATTAAAGCAGTATCTCGAAATTACGTTCTTTGAGCAAACAGATGAGAGCGAGAGAGAGAGAGAGGGAGAGAACATATTTTTGCGAGGAGAAAATAAATTACTTTAGTTTTTCGGGGAGACGAAGGAGAGGGAGGAAGTAAGGAAACAGCGGGCGAAGACAAAAATATTACGGCTCTCAAAAAGCTCTCCGTCACTTAAAAAGAAACGACGGCGGAGCGGAGGCGGAACCTCCTACGCGTACCTCCGACAATTTGCGCCGGGAATTTCACGGACGTAACTCGCGCTAGTGGCAGAGGGAAAGGGGGGAAAGGGGACGAGGTACCCGCTGAAAGTGGCCACTTGACCGTAAACAGCGTTACGCTAATTAAAGCTTATTAATAACGCGCCAACAATAACGCGCTTCTTTTTCGTTTATTGCGCAAAGATTATTCCGCAGGCGGTTCATCGGTCGGCGCGCCGAGTGGCGGATAATTTTTTAATTAAATGTTCGCGGAGGAGTAGCGTCGCGGAAGTTCTAATGGGTTCTCCGGGGGTAAAAACGCTGACACTGGAGGTGCGACGATCAATATTTTGCGAGGAGGGCACTTTGAGGTGTATTTAAAAGGGCTTGAGCGTCGAGTAAGATGTTCTTAGGTTGCGATAATATTTTTTTGATTTTTTGCGGCTATTTTTTGTTATTTAATTTTTCTTGGGTTTATAGTGGAAATAATATCTTTAAAATTTTTTTTTATCTCTTTAACTACACTTCCTTTATGAGTTAACAATTGATTTTAAAAAAGTTGAGTGGTAACGTGAGTATACAGTTTATTAAATCAATAAAATATTTATATGCTTTTCATTCCATGAAAATTTTATGCGTCGAAATATCAACATTATTAAATTTTACGTCATTTTAAGAAAATAAATTTTATTGATTTTTTATATGATATAACACTACGATTTTCGCCGAATATTTCATAAAAACATTCACGTTTTATTAACTGTTCTCAACGATGAAAATAAATTTTTTATAACGCTAACATTTTATTTATTTTATAAATTCAACAGAATAACTAATTAAAATTCTTAATTCCGAGCTGCACTATCGCAGATTAGCCTTTTTAAAAAAAAGATCTTTTAATTCAATCCCAAATCGCGCTTTAAAATCTCTCTTTAGCGCGCGCACCAAAGGCCGTCCGCGCGGAAGATTCCGTCCCGGCATTAACGTAATTAGTATCGCTCGAGGATCTCGGGGGTAAAGAGGCCGAAAAAAAAGCTTCGGTAGCTGCCTCGGATGAAAAAGGAGGCGCCGCGACGCGAGTGGAAAAATTGAGGGTCCTCCGCCGGGGGAGATGAACCGTCCGCGCGTTATCAAGCGACCCGGCCTTATGAAACCGGCGGGAAATTGCGCGAGGGAGACGACGACGACGAGAGGAAGTCGCAACGCGAATGTATAAAGAATCGCGGTCGCTTTCTCGCGACGACGCGCTTTTTTTTCGTTTGCCCCGGATCCCGCGCTTCGGCTCTTGCCACTTCACGATTTTTCGAGAGATGTCGAGAGATTTATCGCGGTTGGTGCTGTAGGGAAATTGGTTTTCGAATTCGGTTCCTTTTTCGGGAAAGTTGTTATTGCAGGGAAAAAGTTATAGTGGTTAGTTTTCGAAGTGGTCTGTTATTAATACTCAACGTTCGCAATCACTTTTTAATGATGACTTTAAAATTAGTTAAAAAATTACTTGATATCACTCAATTTTATTACGTGATTAAATCACGTGATTATTTTAATCCGGGTTACGCATTGAATTAGAATAAGTTTATTTTGCAATGTACAAATTTAAAACTCGAAATTAGAACAACAAGTGAACGATTCAAATGAATTTCGCACAGATAAAGCAGAGTAGAGAAAAACTATTTTGTTTTATTCACATTCATTGTCAGATCCAAAAAAAGTATTAAAATTTTCAAAAGCAATTTGAGCTCGTTAAAAGAATCTTAAAAAACTAGAAAACGTCCGATTGGAATTATCCACGTGTATCAACGGAGAAACGATCCGGAGCGAATTGCGTCTGACGCTAGCGCGACCTGTACTACTTGCGCGCGCGGCCAAAAAAGCCCGGCGCTAATTATCCGGCAATTAGCGACACGCCGCAAGTTACTTAAACTTCCGGGCCGGCAAAAGCGTCCACCTCGTAATCCCTGGAGCAACAAACTGCCTCGAGCCAGATACTCCGAGCGCGCGGTTTTTACGGGCGGAGAAGGAGGGGTAGGATACTGCTGACGGTCGATGCTGTTTGTTGTCTTTGAGGATAGCTCCGGGAGGCTCGGCGTAGTCGCTAAGTGATTTCTTTCTGATGGCCGTCTGTTGGTTTTTACGATTGGGTCAGCATGTATGGACCTCGCCGTGCCTGTATTTTTATTTAAAGAGTACCAGATGTCTGGGGAATTTCAAGATAAACGGTAGCTTTTCAGTAAACATTAAATCGCATTTAATTCTGTAAGAAGGAAAAAATTCTTTTGTCCTTTTTATTGAAAGGGAATGCGGATTAATAGATTATTTGTAATTCTAAAGAAAAATTGTAATATGGATAGTTAGCGATTATCGGAAAAAGCAACAATGTAATTCCTCGCTAAAATGCATATATTTTTAATGAAGATTTAGTAATAGCAATTAACATTAAAATTTAATACCCGTATCACAAACTTTGTTCAAAATGACATGTTTAAATATTAATGAACTGAATAAGTCAATCAAAATTGAAGAGTTAAGTGTCACTCGAACTGTGACGTTAGGACTGTTACGATAAAGTGTAAATGAAGCACTTTATAAAATATGTAAACGATTAACAATGTATGGAAACGCGAGCGCGGATTCGCTTCGCTATTCGCCTTCGGCGCTGAAACTATAACGCAGACAATCCAAGTTCCAAATCCGTCGACTTCCCCTACCGTTTACGCGAAGTATTAAAAGAGTTATCAATTCCATTGATTTGTATATAAGCCTACAAATATTTTTTACGATCCTCCATGCACTGGAAAACGTGCATAGTGATTCTTTTGCTGTTAATTAAAAAATATAGCGACGGTGTATTAACTTTGAATAAACTGTTGTAATTCGAAGACATAACGAGGCATCATCCTTCCCTGAAAATTAGGCGAATCTGATCCTCCTCCTCTCCTGAAATTCTAGGCAGTTAACTCAATTAATCTTCAGATTTCTACATGCCTGCAGCTTTGAGGTCGCATTAACCCAATTCCCGAGGGTCCACTCACCGATGCGGGCAACTAGGCCGCCTCTAAGCGTTCAGGATTAACCCATTTCTTTTGAGCTCAAAATCTGATACTCATACTGGAATTCATTCATTTCCCTTTTAGGCTTTCCTTCCATCTAGTGCTAATTTAAAAACATTCACTGATCTTAGTATAGGTTGAACAAAGAAAAGAAATCGATAGTATCTTTTCATGTACCTTTCTTATGAGAAGAGTATGAAAAAAGTGTAACATATAAAGGACAATGCCCACGGATTGAAGTAAGAAAAAAACGTAGAGAAATGTACAAAATTGTAGACTTTGTTTAGAGCTTATAAAAAAATTTATTCGGGGAAGTGAAAGGAAGTTTGAGAATAATAAGGGCGCAGTTTGTTAAAATAAGTAGAAAAATCAAGTTTTCATGCGACATTCAGTAGTAGTCATCATTGCAAAAATTAACTTTTTAATATTTCATTTTTGATATCAGAGATAAATAAGTATGTAATACATATGTATAAATTAATTATTCTTTTATCAGTTTTATAAAATTCCTATTGATATATGTCAAAAGTATCCGTGGACATCCATCCTTCTTTGATTCATTCTCGTTATGAAAAACGTGAAGTGTCTCGATTGCAGGGACTTACCACTCAAAACGTTTGAAAACCGAACCCACCGGTATTCAGTGATTTTTTTCATTTCATTTCGAATCGAGTGGTTTTAAGCTCCTTCACATTACGAAAGTACACTTCCCCAAACGATCGCGAAAATCAAATCTGCGCCAATGAATCCAAGTACCGTTAAAACTCCGAAAAGTCCATTTACCTACTTGTAAAAAAACTCAAAATTCCTCCGACAAATAATCCCAAAAAAGTACTCGACTCTCATCGTCTAAAAATCTCTCAAATCCGTCAAAACTTCCCGCGTAGAAGCTGAAAGCCCCTGAAACAAGGACGCTTTTGTCTCTCTCCCCCGCGGGCGCTCCAAGCACCGGAACACTCCGTGCACTTTAACTTGCCGCTTCTTTGCGCGCGCGGCGCGTTTATACCTCGCCGGCTGCAGTAACAGCTTGCAAGTGGCTCGGCCGCCGTTGATTTTTCCGAGTCGAAAGTTAGACCCCGGCCGTCGGTTCGCTCGTACCCCCCGCGAGCCCCGGCGAATTATCTAATTTTCCGCGGCGCCGTAATCCGGCGGAGGGGGGCAGGGGGCAAAGAACGCGGCGCATTATTGCGTTAATGCAGGGATTACGCGACCTTAAGCCGGCCCGATCCTCCGCGCCCGGCGATTTAAGCGGAATCGCGCCCACGCTGATTTGCCGTGTAATGAGATGCTTAATGAAACGGCTGACGCGCTAAAAATCCGCCGGGATCCGCGCTGTTTATTAACGCCGGGGGCGGCGTTGTTGCTGTTAATGGATTTTTGCATTACCGCGCGTTATTAATGCTTTGTTCATATTTCGCGTTTATGTTTTTCGGTATTACGTTAATTTATTTTACAGTTTTCCATGGCTCTTCGGGCGGGGCTTTTGGCATATCAGTAATTCAATACTTTGTGCATTTACTTTGATCAATTTAAACCATACACATACGAATAGTAAACAGTAATGCAGAGAGAAATACAGTATTATTACAATAAAGAATTAATTTCAATAATTAATATTTGATATTTTCGCTTTACAAAGTCGAATTATACAGAAATATTAAAAGAATACAATAAATTTAGTTATCAGAAATATAGTTGTAGAAAGACGAGAATTTAATAAGTCAGTTATAATAAAAATAAAGAATTTTTGAATAATCCTCTCTTGAAAAGCGATAGCATGCTTTTGAGAAGCATTTAAAAACGCTATTTGATTGGTTTTTGTACTATTTTTTTAATAAAAAATTATAATTCATCATTAGATGAATAAAATAAATGCGTATGAGAGATCTGAGCGCGCAAGTATTAATTATTTACACAATACTAAACAAATTAATTAACATAACAATAAATAGATAAAAATAATATTTAATTATACAAATATACACAATTTAAATAAAAAACGCATCCTTCATCACTGCGGTGTTTATAAAGCTCATCACAATTCAAACCCATTACTATATAACACCGTACCGTAATAAAAATCAAACCATCAAACGGGGGCATCTCATGCCTCGAAGGAAACAATAAACTGCCGCTCCGTAACAACGCAATTCCAAATCATCGTATACCGGAGCTTCTCCCGCCGCGGTAAACAAGGGGACATCGGCGTTAAGTGCAGACGTCCTCCTTTTGTCCGCTGCGGATAAGTCGGTCGACGCGCTTGCCATTGTCGACCAGCCCCGCAGCCGGAACTCCGTCGGGGAGGAAAGGGGAGGGGATTTTCACCGTCTCCCGACGGATCGGTGCGAGCTTGTTACAATTACCATGGGACGAGCCTCCAGGGGGGCGGCCGGGGGGGGTGGG
>UXGC01001200.1:0-31116 GCA_900480045.1 Eurytoma adleriae
TGCCTGTTTTATAGTGAATTTCGTCAGTAACTTCCAGTTCTTTTTATCTGAGCTATGCAACAAAGCCCACTGGAATCCAGTCTTTCTTACCAACAAAAACTTAGAATAACTTTTGTTCTTAAAAAATTTCTAGATTCCAGACTCATGTTTCAATGTTAAACAAGGTACAATAGAATTGAGTAGGGTAATTTCTAGGGAATTATTATATTCTAGAAAAAGTAAAATGTCATCCAGATAGACTAATATACAAGGTAAGCTGAATGTCTATAAGGAAAAACAGCAAGGCTTTTAGGATTTGCTATAAATCGCATCAGGAGCTCAAGAGTACAGCTTACAATTACAGATAGGTATAGTTGAGTTTAAAGTAACTACATCAATTTACTACAATTTTCAAACCTATAAGCTGCTATGCAACAAAGCCCTGTGTGGGTATAATTTTGACAGGATACAAAGCTTAATGGAGAAAGTTACGAACATCAGTGAAAAACATGGCAATTTTATTCTCATTTGCAGCTGCTATCACGTCTTGATCTTTCAATGAGCCACCTGGCTGAATTATAGCTGTAATTCCATGCTTTGCACTCTCTACTATACTATCTGGAAATGGAAAAAATGCATCTGAAGCAAGCGCTGCGCCTTTACATTTTTCACCTGCTTTTTTTACTGCAATATTCACACTATCTATTCTGCTTGTTTGTCCTGCACCGATGCCAATAGCACAACCGTCTTTTGCTATCACTATTGCGTTGGATTTCACATGTTTACATATTTTCCAAGCAAAAATAAGATCTTCCTTCTCTTTTTTTGTTGTAGTGCATTCTGTCACTCGGTTTATTTCTTCTACTTTTACTGTATGGTTATTATTTTCTTGCACTAAGAACCCGCCAACAACATTTTTGATTTGATATTTTGCATTTTGCTGAAGAGATTGATGAATAATCACTCTTAAATTTTTCTTTTTTTGTAAAATTTTTAGCGCCTCATTGTTTACCGATGGTGCTATCACCACTTCCAAAAATATCTCGTTTAATTTCTCTGCTAGCTTTAAATCTATCTCCCGATTGAAAGCAACTATTCCACCAAAACTGCTTATTTCATCACATGATAGAGCTTTTTCATATGCTTTTAAAGCACTATCACTAACAGCAGCGCCACATGGATTATTGTGCTTTATTATCACTGCTGCAGGTTCTTGAAACTCAGAAATTATGTTAAGTGCAGACTCTATGTCGACTATATTATTATAGCTCAACTCTTTTCCATGTATTTTCTCCAGTGGATACTTGCTAAATTGATTGCTATAAAATGCAGCTTTTTGATGAGGATTTTCACCATACCTGAGTCCTTGTGCTTTACATCCATATAAAGTAAAAAACTCTGGTAACTCATTGCTTTTACCCTGTGATAAAAACCAATTGTAAATATTAGAATCATACTGTGCAGTCAGAGCAAATGCTTTAGTTGCTAGATGTTTTCTATATTCTAATGTTGTCTGATTGTTATTTTTGATCATCTCAGCTTTCAGTGTTTCGTAATCTTGAATGCTAGAAATCACTGAAGTGAAATGAAAGTTTTTTGCTGTAGCTCTAATTAATGCTACTCCACCTATATCTATTTGTTCTATGATTTGCTTCTCACTTGAGTTGCTATTAACCGTTTTCCAAAATGGATATAAGTTAGTTATAAGCAGATCTATCGGCTTAATTTCTAGATTCTGCATTTCCTTTTCGTGCCTTTTTCGATCACAGAGTATTCCTCCATGAATTTTAGGATGTAAAGTTTTCACTCTGCCATCTAGTATTTCTGGAAATTGTGTGTAATCTGAAACTTCTTGCGTTTTTATTCCCGCACCTGATAGCACTTTATAAGTATTCCCTGTTGAGAGAATTTCTATTTGTTGCTGCATCAAAAACGATGCAAGTTCAATTATATTTGTCTTATCGTATACTGATATTAAAGCTCTTTTAATTTTCATATGGAAGGTTTCTTAAGATTATATCTAAGAAAAGAAAATTTGTCTATATATAGCTACTACGTCATACCGCCACGTTATCCACAACTGTACGAACATTGTGATACAAGAGACCAAGAAAGATGTCATCCCAGTGCCCAGACACTGGGATCCAGAAAACTTCACTTTAAATGAACACACCAGGTGGCTGTACAATAGAAACTGGATTCCAGTGTCAAGCACTGGAATGACACCATCTACTACTCAAATTACCTGCAAATTGCAATGTTCGTACACCAAAACGCGTTATCTTGTTGTAGATTCCGCTAACAAGCAGCGGAATACCAAATTGTAGAAGTTGCTTTAGCTCTTCTCACCCTCCCTTCAAAGTAGTCTATTCTATAAATTTTTTTGTTAAACTTGATTTTAAGCCACGAACAAAATCTTTAATATCGCAAGGATTTCTTCCTTCCATTTGTACAACTTTAGGAATTAAAGTACCACCTTTTAAACTTATATGCATATTATCATTAATGATTTCACCTTGTCCTGAAGTGAAGGCTTCAAATTCAGCATCAAGTATCTTGATACGTTTATTCTCTACCTTAATGAATGCTTTTGGATAAAATGCTTTAACCTTTCTATAAGCAATTTCACAGGCGTCACTTGCGTAAATTTTATAGTCTTTTACTTTGTCAGCATAGCACGCATCGTTATCGCTCTGTTTTAAGGGAACTTGCTTTTCAATTTCGTTTAGTACTTTCAGCAGTAAATCACTACCTAATTCAGACAATTTATCATACAACGTCTTATAATTATCGCTTTTTTCAATAAGAAATTTTTTCTGTTTTAAAATAGGGCCAGAATCTAATCCTTCATCTAGCTGCATAATGCTAACTCCGGTTTCTTGATCTCCGGCTAAAATTGTGTGCTGTATCGGAGCTGCACCGCGCCACCTAGGCAGCAATGATGGATGAATATTAATACAACCATATTTGGGAATATTTAAAATTTCTTTTGGAAGTATCAATCCATACGCAGCAACAACTGCAACGTCTGGCTTAAAATTTCCAAACTTTTCTTGCTCTATCGAAGATTTTAAAGAGGTAGGAGTACATACCTCTATGTCACTTTTTTCAGCAACGATGTGTACTGGCGATTTTGTTAACCTCTGCCCACGTCCAGAAGGTTTTGGAGCTTTGGTATATACTGCTACTATTTCACTCTGTAATTTCAATAGTAAGTTTAACGCACCAACAGCAAACCCCGGTGACCCCATGAAAATAATTCTCATGTTTTCAGGTGTGTTTGCTTTAGGAATTTTCTGCTAACTTACTATTTACAGTTTCTATTAATTTAGCAAAATCATCCTTATGATTAACAGCCATCTCAGCAAGAATTTTTCTATTCAAATCAACTCCAACAAGTTTAAGACCATGCATAAACCTACCATAAGTAAGTCCATGTTCTCTTGCCGCTGCATTAATACGTATTATCCACAAACCACGAAAATCACGCTTGCGATTTCTTCTGTCTCTATAAGCATACTGTAGTGCTTTTTCAACCCTTTGTAATGCAATTCTATAACAATTCTTTGCCCGTCCTCTATAACCCTTTGCTAATTTTAATACCTTTTTATGACGAGCATGAGTAGCGACTCCACGCTTTATCCGAGCCATTTTTATCTTACCTCCATTTTATTAAATACCATAAGGCATATAAAGTTTAACTATACGCGAGTCAGATTTATTGAGAATCGTTGTACCGCGTTGATTACGAATATTAGATTTACTTCTCTTTACCATGCCATGTCTCTTACCTGACTGAGTAGAGATGACTTTACCCTTAGCTGTAAGGTGAAAGCGCTTTTTGACAGAAGATTTGGTTTTTAATTTTATTTTCGTCATATTCTAAACAAATTTACAAACACCACTATTTAGTTCTTTATTAGTAATTAAGTATGAGTATAGATAATTTTATTAAAGAATCAAATTAAAATTGTATTTTAAAGCAGCTTGAATGTAATCACACCCAGTATATGTGTTATACCTTCTTCATTCCCAATTGGTAGCAATACTTGCCTTATTTTAACACTTTCACTTTCTTCCTCTTCGTTAATTGAGCATTTACTCTCTATTACAGTCTCAAGTTTATCAATAACTGCATCTATTTTATATAACCGCAAAAATGGTGCATCAATTGCATACTTATCATCGATGTACATCTTTTTTTCAAAACCATAGAATTCAATAGCTTTTTCTCCTGCATTTTCACAAATATAACCTCGATCTTTAACTTCAATGATAAAACAATGCTGCCATGACTCCATGATTTCTGCAGTGTCTATTTCATGTCTTTCTGGCCATTCTCTATCTGATCCTTTTATATCACTCCAATGTTGAGTAACTATATTCACTATTCTTCTTTCTTTGCCTGCATAATTTTCCATTCGAAATTCCACATATAAAACACAGATATGAGGTAAATTTATCGTGAATGTATTGATTTTTTCTTACTAAAGGATGTAGATTATTGAAAATTCTCATCCTGTTTACACAACAGGTAATGATAAATTAAGTATAATAATTAGAGCATAAAAATTATTAAATGAGGAAACTGTAAAAAAATAATAAAAAAATTCTATTTTTGCAATATTTTGACTAAATAATACTATTACCTCTACTTTCTAAGGTTATTGCACTTAATAAATTACTAGATGAAGTTTCTTCCTTAGAACTACTATGGCTTTTATTTTTTCTATTATAAAACCAACATTTAAATGGTACAGCTGCTGCGATAGCTGCTAACAAGACTACTCCCATTGCTAACATATCTACTGTTAACACTCCCATATTTTCCTTATTTGATCGAGATGTTTCCAATAATTTAAATCTTCTCAAGTTCCTATCATGAATCATAGGATTACCCAAAATATTTGTCGTATTTTTAACATTTCCTATATTTTGAATTGTAATTCCATTACTAGCGTTTGATTTTTTCATTTCTTCCATTACTTGTTTTAAGTTTGGTAGTTCTGTTGTTGTACTTTCAATATCAACAGCTTCCAGCTTTTGCAAATTCTCATTACTCAAAAACTCTTTGAGATACTTTTCATAAAACTCTTTGGCATTATATCTTTTATAACTTCGTATTTTTCCACTCTTGAGGTCAGAAACAATATCATCAATCATCACTTTTGGATTTTCTGCATGCACTATTTCTCCTTCAGCAACAAGAATACGATAAGATGTATCGTCAAGCATACATACATACTTAAGTTTTAAATCACCTCCTCCCAATAGAAAATATATTGTTCTGTTTTGTTCTACATCTCGCAATTCTGATTCAATACTAATCCATCTATTCCTTTTTTCCTTATTGATTGATCTTTTTTTTCCTACAGTATTTTTAAATCTTCTTGACATATATGACCCCCAAGCTGACCAATATTTCCTTATGTATAAAAGATAAATTATTTAAGTCCACATCTTTTCACTAAGATTTTTATATTTTTATTATACTAAATAATACATATATTAATATCTGAATTTCTCATTGCAATTTATTATACCTTAGTAAAAATGATATAAAATTAGAGAAAGAATTATAAATTTTGTGTAAGACAGGAAAATTTCTTCTCCTTTGGTCCCAGAGCATATAAGTGCTGTAAGCGCTAAGTTGATGGCACTGTTGTGCCATCAAACTCTGGAATTTTACTCAACACTAATCTGAGAAGATAGATGTGCTACCGATGTAGCATTGCTGAGCAAAGATTCTATTTCTGATGTAGATCCGGAATGCTCAAGTTGAGTTTGTTCAGGAAGGTTTTTCATAGCTTTTTCAACATCGTAGCTACCTTCCCTATTTTTTCTATGC
This sequence comes from Eurytoma adleriae, assembly GCA_900480045.1. Classification (NCBI taxonomy): domain Eukaryota; kingdom Metazoa; phylum Arthropoda; class Insecta; order Hymenoptera; family Eurytomidae; genus Eurytoma; species Eurytoma adleriae. The sequence goes on from UXGC01001200.1 coordinate 5,828, forward strand.
CATACAAAGTATCCTAATCCTGCAAAAGCTACTGCTAGCACTCCACCCAATATACCACCAGCAATCCCTGCTATTCCTATATACTGTCCTCCATTTATTTCGGGTAATTTAGGCCCTTCCACATCTGTGCTATTAAATATAGAATGATCTAATACTTCTTGTGAATTACTATCAAAACGGGAAACACTACTTATACCTTCAGGTGTAATTCCATAACTAGCGTTTGATTCTTCTATTTCATTTATTACGTCATTAATCTCTTTAGTAGTTACTTTGCTTGATGCAAAATCGAATTCTTGTTTTGTTAAAGAAGCTGATTCGATAGTTACACCTTCCTTCATCTGATAATCAATTTCTTCAGTAGTAGATCCTCTCAATTGGCTATTTTCATCAGTTCTTTCTTTTAGCTTTTTTGAACTATCCTTACCCAATTCATCTACAAGGTTTTGTAGATATATTTTCTTAAATTCTCTATAATTATATTCTTTACCTTTTTCTATTTCTCCACTCTTAAGACCTAAAATAATTCTATCTATTGTCGATTCACGAATTGCTTGAGGAATGTCTATTGAATTTACTATTCCTGTAACCAAGCCTATCTCAGCTGCTCTAGAAGATATAGAGAGGTCTTTTACTGTTAAATTCTCTCCTTTAATTAAAAATTCTACCCTTCTGTTTTGTTTTATACTTTCCAAGTCAGATACAATTCTAATTGTTGGACCATCCATCTCCTGCTTATTTGTTGTTTCTCTCTTTCGCATGCTATTCTTAGTGTTTTGGAATTTTTTTGGCATTTCACACTCCTTAAATTAATTAATAAAAGTATTATTTGAATTAACAAATACTTCTCTATGTTAGTGGATAAAATATTTAAACCTATATCTTTTTATTAAAATTTTTATGTAAAAGTTACTTTTATTATACTAAGTAATATATATATTAATATTTAGATTGATAAATTGATTTTACTTCTGTTACAACTTATTATGCATAGATAACCTCAGTAAAAACGATGAAGCTAAACGAAATTAGAGAAAGATTTATAAAATTTTTTGTAAATAATAATCATGAGCAAGTTCCTTCTTCTCCTTTGATTCCAGAGAACGATCCAACACTCATGTTTACAAATGCTGGTATGGTACAGTTCAAAAACATCTTTACCGGCACGCAAAAAACTGAAATGAAACGTGCCGTCTCAAGTCAAAAGTGTCTCAGAGCAGGTGGTAAACACAATGATCTTGAAAATGTTGGCTATACATCTCGGCATCACACATTTTTTGAAATGCTTGGAAATTTTAGCTTTGGTGATTACTTTAAAGAAACTGCGATAGAATTTGCGTGGAAATTTATTACTGAAGAATTGTCTCTTGATAAAAACAGACTATCCATAACTGTTTACCACACTGATGATGAAGCATATGAAATTTGGCGTAAGATAAGTGGCTTTTCAGATGATAAAATCATAAGAATTACAACAGATGATAACTTTTGGAGCATGGGCAATACTGGTCCATGTGGCCCATGTTCTGAAATCTTTTACGATCATGCAAATCAGGATTTGCATGAAGACGACAGAATTGTTGAAATTTGGAACCTGGTGTTCATGGAATTTAATAAAGATGAAGAAGGTAATTTACAAAAATTACCAAAAAAATGCATCGATACCGGAATGGGCCTTGAAAGAATAGCAGCTGTTATGCAGAACGTTCATGATAACTATGATATTGACCTATTTTCTGCTCTGGTAAGTAAATCGCAAGAGTACTGTGGAAATACGGAAAATAAAGTAGCTCATAAGATTATTGCAGATCACCTTCGTGCAGCTGCATTTCTCATCGCAGAAGGAGTACTTCCTGGAAATGAAGGAAGAAATTATGTACTACGCAGATTGATCAGGAGAGCAGTACGTTATATCCATCTACTTGGATATAATGATTCTCTATTGAACCTTGTTTTTCCTGCACTCATAGATGGCACAAGTTTGGCTTATATGGGAGATGCTTATCCAGAGCTAATCAGAGCTAAAAGCTTAATAGAAACAACGTTAAAATCAGAGGAAGAAAACTTTAAAGACACTTTAATGAAAGGCATTAATCTCTTGGACAAATTCACTACAGATTTAAAATCAGGTGACACTCTATCTGGAGAATCAGCATTCAAACTATATGACACTTATGGATTTCCTTTGGATATCACACTTGATATTTTGAAAGAAAGGAAAATAAATTTTGACCAAAAAGGTTTTGATAATGCAATGAAAGAGCAAAAAGAAAGAGCACGTGCTAATTGGACTGGATCTGGTGAAAAGTCTGTTGAACAAGTATGGTTTAATTTAATCGATCAGTTTGGCAAAACGGAATTTGTTGGTTATGAACGTGATGAAGTAAAGGATGCAACAGTACTCGCAATAATTTCCTCTAAAAATGAAGTAATTGATTCTGCAAAAGAAGGAGAAAAGATAACTATTATACTTGATAAAACACCTTTTTATGGAGAGTCAGGTGGACAAGTGGGAGATATTGGAAATCTTATACAGTCTGATGGAAGTATGGTAACAGTCGAAAATACCAACAAGATTAATGACTTGTATTTGCACAGGTGCGTCGGCTCAATTTGTAAAGGTAACACAGTTACAGCTAGTATTAACAAAAAAAGAAGACAAGACTTAAGAAGAAATCATTCAGCTACACATCTTCTACACTTTGCACTCAGAAAAATCTTAGGTGATCACGTTACTCAAAAAGGTTCTCTAGTCGCACCAAATAGACTAAGATTTGACTTTAGTCACAATAAGCCAGTCACTCAGGATCAGCTGTCTTCAGTAGAAGATATAGTAAACTCTCTAATCAGAGAAAATCTTTCTACGTCCACAAAAATTCAAGGTATGGATGAGGCAATAGACGAAGGAGCGATGGCCTTATTTGGTGAAAAATATGGTGATAATGTTAGGGTTGTAAAAATTGGAGATTCAAAAGAATTATGTGGTGGTACACACGTGGAGCGTACCGGAGAAATTGGTTTGTTTAAGATAGCAGCAGAATGTTCCATTGCATCTCAAGTAAGAAGAATTGAAGCTTTAACCGGTCAAGAAGCAATTAATTATGTACGCAATAACGAAATTAGCTTAAAAAAAGTTGCAGAATGCGTAAAAGCACCAGTAAATGAAATAATAAGTCGACTCAGTATTTTAAGCCAGGAGCGCAAAGAATTTGAAGTCAAAATACAAAATCTTTATAAAAAGCTTATCAGTGTAGAAGCTGTAAAAAGTACCGAAATAAATGGAATAAATTTCGTAAGCCACACTTTCAATAACGTTCCAGGAAGTATAATAAGGGAATTTGCTCTACAGCAACAAAAACCGAAAACTGTAATAGCCTTCATGGTAACAGAAAAGGATAAAACAGTTTTGATTGTCAAAGTAAGTAAAGATTTAACTAATAAGATCAATGCAAAAGAGCTAGTATCTACTGTAACCAGAAGGGATTGCGGTGGAAATGCCGAACTTGCCCAAACAGGCTGTGATAACAATAAAATAGATGATGCCATTACAGCAATCCATAGCAAAATAACATTTTGCAAAAACTAATACACCCTACTACCTCGGTATCTTTTAACCGTGAACGGAATCGTCAAGGTATTATGCAAATAGGGGTAGAGAAGACTTAACTGTCAAATGAGCATATCAGGTAATAAGAACTGGATTACAGCTCCATGCTCTGGAATGATATCTAGGTTTAAAGTCTACATAAAAATCATTTACAATCTACGTTCAATATGATAAGTTAAAAACAGTTTATTCCTCGGTAGCTCAGTGGTAGAGCAGTTGGCTGTTAACCAATTGGTCGCTGGTTCGAATCCGGCCCGGGGAGCATTGTTTTATACAATCTGCACATTTCATTTTTAGCCCAGAATTCACTAACTTTTCTCTGTCTCTTAAACAGACAAAACTGTGGAGTTATATAGCTTTAAAACCTTTACTTTCAAAATGCAAAGATGCCTGTACCTCACTTAGCTTACTACCTGATTCTTCCCCTATTTTTCTTTTATTACACTTACTTTGCAGTGAAGGCAGGACATTTTTAGGGAACGTGCTATCAATATAACAATAATTAAAAATAATTGAAGTAAGACGCACCAAATTTCCACTCGCCAAAGTCTGTGAACCTCTGTAATTAATGCTGTTATCATATACTTTAAGTGTAATAAGATTTATAAGATTCCCACTCGCTAAAGCCTCTGCACCTTTGTCACTGATTTCATTCCATCCTAAACTAAGCAACGTAAGATTTGTAAGATTTCCACTCGCTAAAGCTTTTGCCCCCCTATCGCCAATTTTATTATCATATAATTTAAGCTCAGTAAGACTTGTAAGATTTCCACTTGCTAAAGCCTCTACACCTTCATCACCAATTTCGTTTCCTCCTAAATCAAGCGAAGTAAGATTTATAAGATTCCCGCTTGCTAAAATCTTTGCACCTTCTGTACCAACATAACTGCAACTTAGATCAAGTGAAGTAAGATGAGAAAGCTGAGCTAATTCTTTTATAACCTCATAATTAATTTTTGAACATCGTAAAATAAGTCTTGTAATGTTTGTATTGCTTTTTAAAAAGTTTACTAATCTATCAACATTAATCATAGCACCTGATGTTGCTAAAGTATTATCCTTTACATATTGGCTATAACTCATTTGACCTCACTATTAAAGCTATGCAAGTGTTTTAGTAAACACTTCAGCAACTGTCAATCACTTTAATAAAATATTTTATGAAAAAACTCATATACTATTGCCTCTACGCAGCTTTTTCTATCTCCTACTTTAACACAAAAGTTGTGAGAAGAGTTTATTTTTGGTATCATCAGGGGTTTTCGATGTTAATTTTTATATGAACTTTAAATCAGTCGTTTTATGTATACTAGATGGCTGGGGCAATGGAATAGAAAATAGTAAATACAACGCTATTAGCAATGCAAATCTCCCTTGTTGGCAACATATTAACTCTAATTATCCAAAGTGCAGTTTATCTGCCTGTGGAACTGATGTTGGATTACCAGAAGGCCAAATAGGCAATTCAGAAGTTGGCCATATGAATATTGGCAGTGGTAGAGTGGTAATGCAAAGCCTTCAGCGTATTAATCAAGAAATCGAAACGATAGAAAATAATGCAAATCTACAGAATTTTATTAATGATCTAAAAAGTAAGAATGGCATATGCCATATAATGGGATTGATATCAGATGGCGGTGTTCATTCGCATCAAAAGCACATTTCAGCTTTAGCAAACAAGATATCACAGCGCGGAATTAAAGTTGTAATACACGCATTTTTAGATGGCAGAGACACACTGCCAAATTCAGGGAAAAGATGCATTCAAGAATTTACAGAAAGCATAAAGGAAAATGATATAAGAATCTCCACTATCTCTGGGCGTTATTATGCTATGGACCGTGATAATAGGTGGGAAAGAACAATTGAAGCTTATGAAGCCATCGCATTTGCAAAGGCGCCTCGTTATGATGATGCAGTATCGCTCATTGATGAAAATTATCAAAATAATATAACCGATGAATTTATCAGGCCCGCAGTAATAGGTGATTATCAAGGTATAAAACCAGAAGATGGACTACTACTGGCTAACTTTCGTGCTGATCGAATGATACAATTGGCAAGTATTTTGCTAGGCAAAACAGATTACGCTAAGGTAGCAAAATTTTCTTCAATTCTAAGTATGATGCAATACAAAGCGGATTTAAAAATCCCTTATCTCTTTCCTCCTGAATCTTTTGCCAACACTTTGGGACAGATAATAGAAGACAATAAATTACGGCAACTGCGCATTGCTGAAACTGAGAAATACGCGCATGTGACTTTCTTTTTTAATTGCGGAAGAGAAGAACCTTTTTCCGGTGAAGAAAGAATACTAATTCCTTCACCAAAAGTTAAAACTTATGATTTGCAGCCTGAAATGTCAGCCTTTGAGCTCACAGAAGAGCTTGTAAAAAAAATTCATTCTCAAGAATTTGCGCTGATAGTTGTAAACTATGCTAACTCTGATATGGTAGGACACACAGGTAATATAAAAGCGGCTGAGCAAGCAGTACTCGCTGTAGATGATTGCCTTGCAAGAGTGCTGAGTACTGCTGAACAAGTTGGTAACACCGCACTCATTATTACAGCAGACCATGGCAATGTAGAATGTATGTTCGATGAAGAAAATAACACGCCTCACACAGCACACACTCTAAATAAAGTTCCATTCATTGTATCTTGTAATAATCTAAAACTAAGAGATGGAAAATTATCTGATATTGCCCCCACTATTTTACAGCTACTTGGACTCAAAAAGCCAAATGAAATGACAGGTAGTTCGTTGATTGTATAATTTTTCGTATTACTCTCTATTCACAACTGTTGTAGTTTGAGACACCGGAAGGGTGCTATTCAAACAGCCCCTTGTCGTTTAGGTAGCCCATTCGGTGTCATCTCAGTGCTTGACACTGGCTTCTTGATTCCTGGACTCCAGCGTCACGCGCTGATCATCTTTGTTCATCTAAAAAGTAGCAGATTTATGACGGCAGTGCCCAGAGGTGTAATTCAGTAGCACCTTGTCGTTCCAGTAGCTCTTTCGGTATTATCCAAGTAGCCTATTCGGTGTCATCCCAGTGCTTGACACTGGGATCCAGGAATTTTATTAAATTTACGAGTATAAAAGTAGCTGCTTTATGTTAAATACAACGTTTTGATGATTATGAAAAACCAGTGTCAAGCACTGGAATGACATCTTCCTACAGATAATGTTCGTACAGTTGTGCGTCAGCTATTTGAATGACATCAAATAGACGTGCTTGAATTTAACCCAACTTTTAAATTTTTCGCTGTTAGTACTAATGATTCATCAAAGAAGCTATTAATATCACTAATACTAACTATGCTTTTTGTACTGATGGATTTATCAATTCTTTTAACTAAATTGGATAGAACTTTATTAGGCCCAATTTCAACGAATTTATTAGTGCCACGGCTTGTCATATGTAAAATCATTTCTCTCCACCTCACTCTGCTTATGACTTGCTTAGCGAGCAAAGCTCTTATGATCTCTGGATCACTTTCTTCCTTAGCTGTAACGTTTGATACAAAAGGAATCGAAGGGCGAGTTATGTTGATGCTTTTTAAAAATTCCAGAAGTTTTTCATCAGCAGGTTTCATAAAAGATGAATGAAAAGGCCCACTAACTTGTAATTTTATCATTTTCTTGACACTTGAGTTTTTGAATAAATCAGGTAAGACTTCAAGAGCCTCTGCAGTACCACTCACCACTACCTGTCCACCACCATTATCGTTTGCAATTTCACAATCAATTTGAGCTGATTTTAATATACCTTCTACTTCACTTATTTCTGCTCCAAGTAGAGCAAACATTCCACCTTTGCATTTTAGTGAAGCTTCATGCATTGCTTCGCTACGAACTTTTAGCAACTTGACTGCAGACTCAAGCGTCAATGCTCCTGCAGCACATAGCGCTGTATACTCGCCAACTGAATGCCCACAAACATACTGAACGCTGTAAAGAGATTCACCAAATACGTGCTTCATAACACGTAGCGTTGCAATTGACACTGCCATTATAGCTGGCTGAGCGTTTTCCGTGATGGTTAATTTCTCAATAGGGCCATTGAAAATCAAATGAGACAGCTTTCTACCCAATATGTCATCTACTTCATCAAATACGTTCCTTGCAACTGAAAATTCATCATATAAGCTCTTTCCCATTCCTACAAATTGGGAGCCCTGACCAGGAAAAGCAAAAATCATAAAAAATTTTTCATTCTTCATTGAGAATACTACTTTATTTATTTTTTGTCAATATTTCACAATAATGATTGACCAAATGAACCAGATTCACTAAAATCTTAGCTGGTAAGAAATTTGTAAGAACAATGGCAGAAATCGATTATCACAAAGTTACTATAGTTATGACAGATGGTCAAGAGTTTGAAACTTATTCCACTTATGGAAAAGAAGGTCAAAGAATAAAGCTTGATAGAGATCCTCTTACTCATCCTGCATGGACTGGAAGTTTGACAAGCGGTTCAGGGGAGAAGGATAGTAAAATAGCTAAGTTTAATGATAAATACGGGAGTCTTTTTTAGTTCCTTCCCTCTTTAATTTAACATGTATAAATATAAAAATGTAGGCTATATTGCTTCTTTGCTACCCAAGTCTCAGGAAGTATCTAAACTACTACAGAAACTCAATTTTATCAATATAACAGAAGAAAGTAAGTCTGAAGTTGATTTGCTGATAGTTGTTGGTGGTGATGGTTTTATGCTACGCACCCTGCACGACTACGTCATAGGAAATAAAGATACACATGTGTATGGAATAAATACCGGTAATGTCGGGTTTTTAATGAATAAATGCTTTGAAGATCTAATTGATCATATAGAACATGCAGTTCCTACTCAGCTAACTTTACTAAAAATGGAAGCCACAGACATAAGTGGCAAAAAACACCGTTACATCGCAGTAAATGAAGTGTATGTCTTTAGAAATGCAAATCAAATAGTGGAGATGAATATTACCATTAATGATAAGCTAAAAGTAGAAAAATTCAGAGGAGATGGAATTATATTGTCTACTCCCACAGGCAGCACTGCATATAACTTCTCTGCCGGTGGGCCAATATTACCACTTAATTCAAATTTATTTGCACTTACTTCCATAAATAGTTACTACCCAAGGCGTTGGAATGGAGCTCTAATCTCAAATGATACAATAGTGCAAATTGATATCAACGACGTGGAAAATCGTCCAGCACTTGTAGTATCAGATTACAAGGAATTTCCTGATATATCGCAGATAAAAATTCAGAAAGATCACGAAAACACAGTCACTCTGCTTTTTGATAAAGATTGCTCATTAGACGAGAGGATTTTTGATAAGCAATTTTTATACTAAATTCTTCATATTTATCTTTAAATTAGTATTTACCATATCTTAGTAAATACAGAGTAATTAATGTAACATTGTAATTAATTTTGGAGCAAATATGCCTGGGAATGAACAAAACGTCACACTGCTTTCTCATACAGCAGTGAATGAAAATGGTGCAGCAACTTCACCAATACCAACTCCCAGAACAAGTACTCCAAAACAAAATGGCAAAAATACATTACCACCTGAAAAAGTAGAGAAAATTATCTCAAATATACCTGCAAGCAATAGCGCACTATTAATATTTGATTTTAATCAAACAATTGTCGAGAGTCCCATTTGCAATCAATTTGCATCCAAAAATTATAGTGATTATGGTTCTGGCAAAGAAAATGCAGTAACTGACGAAAAAATAAAAGAATTTTTACAAAACTCAGGAATTAAAAATAAAGAAAAGTTAAAGTCTGTATTACAATCTGCACTTTCAAGCAGAGTAGAAGTTGCCGTTGTATCAACTACATACCCCAAAGCAGTAGAGTATGTAGTAAAAAATCATTTAGGCTTAGCAGAAGATCAGGCACAAAGTATCAAAATATTTGAAGGAGTAACTAAGCGTCAAACCTCACGAATTGCAGATCCAGCAAAAACAACTGAGCCTCAAGATCCACAAATTGGAAAACATCTATGTGTTTTATATCTTTTAAAAGCATATAAGAAAGATAAAGGTATGTTACCACAAAAAGCAATGTTAGTTGATGGTAATATGTGGAACACTAATCCTGTTGATGACTTTTGTAGAAACATAAAGGAATTACTAGAAAAAGATATGAATAGTCTCTTAGAAAATATAGATCAAGAAATAGCAGAAGTTGATATCAGTGAAGCAGAATTAGAAAATATCACATTTAAAGGGATTAACGTATCTGGTGAACAAACAACAGACAAAGCAGCGGATGGTGATTATTTAGATGAAGTAGGAGTTTGGATGACAGATGATTCAACTGATGTTATCATGTCAACAACACCATCTTTAGAAAGATCGTCTAGTAGCGGATCAGCTGACAGTAAACCAGAAAAACCTGCTTATGCAGTTATAGATAAAAGTAAAAAAACTCCTGATAATCAAACAGATAGTCAACATCCAACTCTAAGCAGATCAGTTTCACAAGAAACGGAATTTAATGAACCTTGTAATAGGAATGAAAGTGAAAAAAAACCTTTTGAAAATCTCAGTCAGCATAGCGATACACCTTCAACTTCTCCGCCATCATACACGAGCAGAAGTAGTTCTCAAGAGTCTTCGCCTACAGATAGGGAGTTTAAACTGCAAAAAAACAGATTCTGGCCCAAAGCGCAGTATGCTATGGAGCAGAAAGGCGTTGTAATTTTTGGTGCGGCCACTATCGTGCTTGGCACATCTACAGCTTTAGCGTATTTACAAGATAAAGCAAAATTTATTACGTTCTTTACAAACAGTCCGCTCTATACCGTCGTACCGATCATTGCAGTTGCTTCATTGCTCGCAATTAGCCCAATGCTGCTTGGAATAAAACAGTTTGTAAATACCAAAGAATATCAAACTCAAGTAAAAAATGCAGATGAAGTTTTAGATAATGTTTTGATGAACCAGCCAGAAGGTAAAGTTATAAAGTCTGTAAGGCTGGAATATAGCAATGGCACTCATTCAAATTTTGTACTCAATGCTTGGGAATCTAAAAAAGGCTTCGTCAATATTGATGAGAAAGTAATCAGTAAAACTAATAAAATAGAGTCTGTAATTAATAATAGGCCACTATTTACTGCATTATTAACTGGTGTAGTTGCTGCAAATATAGCGCTCCCTTTATTGCTGTATATGGAAGGTGGTGTTAATAATATACAAAAATTTTACCAGAATCCTTTGACCAATCACATAAAATTATTACCACTTACAGGCTTAGGTATAGTTGCATTATTAGCTGTGTATCTTGGCGTGCATTACTATAGAAAAACAAATTGCACTAATCTTGTATATTCTGAAAAAACGATTGATCCTAAAAATGTTAATGGGAAATTCATTGAGGAAATAAAACGAGAAAGAACAAACGTTCTTGGAGAAAATCATAGCAAAGACGCTAAACGCAGCAGTTTAACGCTTGAGCAGATTGTAGTTCAATCTCACAATTATAAGGATGCTATCTATAGTATAGGTGGATGAAATAAATCTCCTACAATGTCCATTGATTGGAATTTTTATACTTGCTCAGGCCTCGCTATTTGAGTACCTTAAGCTAAAGGGGTTTGTTTATGAAAAAAGGTTTAATATTTATATCTTTAGTAGCGGCTGTATTGATAGTCGTTAATTTTTTATATAAAAATAGCGGAATTGATGATTCACAAGTAGTAAACGTTTATTCATCACGTAAAGAAGAATTAGTACATAGTTTATTTGATGATTTTACAAAAACCACTGGCATCAAGGTACGTTATATCATTGACGATTATTCTCAATTGCTTTCACGCATGGAAAATGGTGGTGAAGCTGATTTGTTTTTAACTGCAGATGCGGTGAATTTGATTTTAGCCAAAAAAAGAGGGCTCTTATCTCGAGTGGATTCAGAGACTCTAAAAAATGCCATACCTGCAAAATTTAGAGATAATGAAGATTATTGGTTTGGTCTCACAAAAAGAGCTAGAATATTGGTTTATAATAAAGAATCAGTAGATCCTAAGGAATTAAGTACCTATGAAGATTTAGCGGATGAAAAATGGAAAGGGAAAATATTAGTACGCTCTTCCACAAGTCCATATAACCGATCATTGATCGCTTTTATGATTGCAAAAAATGGTTTTGAAAAAACAAAAGAATGGGTTAGTGGAATTGTAAGTAACATGGCAAGAAAACCAAGCGGTGGTGACACAGATCAAATTTATGCTGTAGCCGCTGGTGAAGGCAATGTTGCAATAGTAAACAGCTACTACTTTGCAAGAATCCTTTCATCAGAAAATAAAAAGAATATCACAGAAAAGTTAGGAGCTTTCTTCCCGAGTGATGGTGTAATGGTGAATCTTAGTGGTGCAGCAGTAACAAAAAACGCAAAACACAGAGAAAATGCTATAGCTTTATTGGAGTTTTTTGTAAGCAGGCAGGCTCAAGAATTATATGCTAAAAAAAATCAAGAATATCCCATTGTTGAAGGTATTGAAACTTCTGATACATTAAAATCTTGGGGAAATTATCCACAAAGTGATCTACCTATAAGTGAGCTTGAGAAGCACCTTTTTGAGGCTGTGATGATAGCAGATGAATGTAAGTGGAAATAAAATTTCCTAGCTTCCTTCTACTTTACTTTACAGTTGTGTAATTGAAATTAAGAAAGTAGAATAAGCTCAAAAAAGGAGCTATGGACAAGAGAAGGAATTTATTAAATATCTCAGACCTCACAATCGGTGATGTAGAAAATATAACTAAATTAGCCAACCAATACCTTGAAGAAAAAGTTGAAAATAGTCATGTTCTGAAAAATAAAATAGTCATAAACCTATTCTTTGAAGATTCAACACGTACGCTCGCATCTTTTGAAATAGCAGCAAAAAGCCTTGGAGCAAATGTTATAACTTTACCAATAAAATCTTCTTCTATTAACAAAGGGGAAGATCTAAAAGATATGATAAAAACACTAAATGCAATGAATCCTGACTATATGATAATCAGGCATAAAAGTAGTGGTATTATTAATACATTGGCAAAGCATGTCAACTGCTCGCTAATCAACGCAGGCGATGGAAGCAGTGAACATCCAACTCAAGCTCTTGCAGATTATCTTGTAATTATCAATCATAAAAAGCAAATAAAAAACCTCAAAATTGTTATATGTGGAGATATTTTGCACAGTAGAGTTGCAAGATCAAATATAAGATTGCTAAAAATGTTTGGAGCAAAAATAAGCTTAGTTGCACCACCAGCTTTGATGTGTAAGCATTTTTCTGAAGTAGATTCACTTCATTATTCATTAATCGAAGGTATAAAGGATGCTGATGTAATTATGCTCTTGAGGTTGCAGAAAGAGCGTATGAATAATAATTCTTCAGAAAAAGAATATTTTCATTTGTATGGACTTGATGCACAAAAACTATCGCATGCAAAACCCGATGCAATTGTTATGCACCCAGGACCAATAAATAGAGGTATCGAAACTAGCAATGATATAGCAGATTGTGTTATTTTACAGCAAGTAAAGTTTGGATTAGCAACGCGTAAGGCAGTACTGCACTATTTAATTAATGTTTAACTTTAATTAATTTTAAGGAATTTTAGACATAATGATCCTCCTATAAAAAACGATTTAGAAAAATATAACACACCTCATGACAGAAATTAAGTATGCACTGAAGTAGACTGTGCTATATTTTTTTATTGAGAGATTAATTGAAAAGTCTGCAGACTTGAATAAGGTGAATTTCGAGCTCTAAAATACCCTCATTTTCACTAATAATAATTAAACTACCAAATGTGTCAAGTATTTTTTTGCATTTAATTTACAACTACGAACGTTTATTTGCAAAAAATACTATAAACATAAAATGATAGATGTCATAAAAGTAGCCAGCACTGGCATCCAGTTAAATTTGCGAACATAAAAGTTATGCTAAAATATAACGTTTCTAATGATGATGGAAAATGGATCCCAGTATCAAGTACTGGGATGACAAGAGAAATGGAATAACATTATGAAGGTGTCATTCCAGCGCGTGACGCTGGAATCCAGAAAAAAAACAGTGTCAGCTACTCCAATGACAATTTAAGGTAAAACCTAAATAAATGGGAAAAACTTTGATATTCAGTCTTTGCAAAATTCTACTCGTATAGAAAAGGTAATACAAATGTTTTTTATAAATAAAACCCTAAGGCATTTTTTACTGTAGATTAATCATTTGATTATAGTATCATTTTAATTAATCATAATATTTATGAAGAATACTTTATATTTCATACTATTAGTTGCTATATTTTTATCATCTAACCTGTTTGCTATAGAGCAACCTGAAGAAAATATAAATCAAGAAGACGTATCGAAAAGCAACACTGATGCTGAAAAAACTTCTCCGCTTCTGGGCGAACTCAAAGAAAGCACAGACCCAACAAATGTAATCAATGAAGAAGTACCTTCAAGTAATCAAACAAACCTACAGTCTGAAGAGGAGACTAATATAAAAGATACCGAATTTTCAATAAGTCCTTTATTGGAAGAAAAAAAAGAAGAACCTGAAGAGAAGAAAATCAGTCACAATAATCAAACAAACCTACAGCCTGAAGAGGAGATTAGCAAAAAAGACACCGAACTACTTTCAACAAGCCAATTTACAGAGAAAAAGAAAGAAGAACAGCCTGACAATATAACACCTGTGAACAAAGAAAATGAAGAAAGCGAAAAATGGACAAAGCTAAACAAAGAAATAAAAAAAGAATGGAACCATAAAAGCAAGTCTATATATAAAAGACAATATGATAGCCTAAACGAGCACCTTCCTAAAACTATATTTACTGATGATTACAGTAAGCAATTTTTTTACTGCATCAAGAAGGGCAACTTAATTTGTCTAAGAGGAGTAATAAATAAGCTAGAAAAAATTGGATTAACAATTCAAGAAATACTAAGATTTAGAAATAAATTGGGTGATACTCCTCTAATTTATGCAGTGAAACAAGGTCAAATAGACACAGTTCGCTTTCTCTTATTACAAGGTGCTGATCCTAGAGTAGTTGATAATAATTTTAAGTCCCCTATTGACATAGCAATTGAGAAAAAGCAGATCGATATAATAAATGCAATTGCTGAAATGATGCCATACCTTTTAGAGGATAAAGAAATAAACAATGAAGAAGACTCAGAGATGTATAATTTTGCTATAAAAACAAAAGAAAGTACCTGCGATGCAAAAGATAATTAGACTTTTGATATTAATTTTAGTTGGTCATTTATGCTATGGAGATGATGCAATCAATGATTTTTTAAGTGCTCTGCACGATGTAAAATACGTATCTTACAATACAAAAGATTTTGCTAAATTTGTAGTACAGTGCAACAAAGCAGGCATACCACAAGATTTTAAGAAAGGTTTTGGTCCTAATTTAAATGGTGCTAATTTTAGTCAATTGTATTTAAGCAAATCTATTTTTGATGGAGTAAGTTTAATTGGTGCCGATTTTTCTAACACCGATTTATCAGATGTGTCTTTTATCGATGTTGATTTGCGTGGTGCTAATTTTTCCAATGCTAATTTACATGGTGTTAAAATACAAGGCACAAATTTAAGTTTTTCAAAATTTGCTTCTACAAATCTAACAGATATCATATTTGATCAATCTAATATCAGTTATGCTGATTTTGTCAATTCTAATCTCAACAAAGTAAGTATGCGTAATATAATTGGTTTGCATACCAAATTCTTGAATGTAAAAATGAATTTCTCCAATTTATCAAACTCAAGTGCCAGCTACATCAATTTTAGTGATAGTGAAATAAACGACACTGTTATGCAGAAGAGTAATTTCGACAATGCAAGTTTCTTTGGAGTGGATGCACACAAGCTCAAGATACAATTCTCTTCACTAAAAAACGCTAATATATACGGTGCTAAAATAAAAAAATTGGATTTTACAGGTAGCAATCTTTCGAACGCCTATTTTAATGCTTCTATTATAGTTGATAGTAACTTTGAAAAAGCCAATTTAAGCAATTCACAAATTTCCTATGTGAAAGGGGATAATTCAAACTTCATTAAATCTATACTAAATGGTTCCAAGATAAAACATGCATATGTTTTCGAATCAGACCTTCAGGATGCTGATTTATCTAATATTGATTTTAGTTTTAGTGAATTGCATAAAGTTAATACCTATAACGCTAACATTTGTCATGGAAAGTTTCATAATACTAAAGTTGTGAATTCTGACATGAATGGTTCGTTCTTTGACCATTCATTGTTTACCTCTGCAAAAATAGAAGATTCAGATCTTTCCACAACTTCAATGTATAAGACAAAAATTCAAGACTCTCAAATTTATAATAGTACTCTTTCCCACCATAGTATTGACTTCAGTGAGATAGAAAATTCAATATTCTTCAAATTATTAGCTGATAATTCGAGCTGGTCTAACTTAAAAGTCACTAATTCAAATTTTATTGAAAGTGATTTCAAATTCTCCGTGTTTTATGATAATACCTTTAGAAAGACTAGTTTTTTTCTTAGCAATTTGAGTGATTCGACAATAAGTGATATGTCTTTTCTCTCTTCAAGCATATATAAAAGTTCAATTGCTGATATTCATTTAACAGATTGCAAATTTGATAATTCAATTTTGATTGACAATCAGGGACAGAGCAAAATTACAGGTCTAGAGAGTGCTATAACTTCAATTAAAGATCTGCAAGAGAAAATATCGCAGGGTGAAAAATTTGATGTAAATTATTCTTACTTTGAGTTTAAAGACATGAATTTAGAAAATGCTAATTTTTCTAATTCAATATTAAGTAGAGCAAAGTTTGTAAACGTTAATTTGAATAAGGCAAATCTTGAAAAAGCCGATTTACGTTATACTGTCTTTGATAATTCCTCTCTTATTGATGCCAATTTATCAAATTCTAATTTAGAGGGCTCTAGTCTTTTAAACTTTGATTCAAAAAATACAAAGTCTTAAAAAAGCTCTATAATGTACTTGTTAAATAAAGAAAAATGACCGTAAAAAATGAGGGCATACTACTGATTCTATCCTCTCCTTCTGGAGCTGGAAAAACTACTATATCAGAAAAATTACTTGAGCAATCAACCGATTTAGTTATGTCTATTTCTGTAACTACACGCAAACCTCGTCCCGGTGAAGTAAATGGAAAAGACTATTTTTTCGTTACTGAAGAAAAGTTTCATGAACTATGTAAGGCTGGTCAAATGCTTGAATATGCTAAAGTTTTTGAAAATTTTTACGGTATACCAAAAGATTTTATAGAACAAAACCTGAGTAGTGGCATAAGTGTTTTACTGAATATAGATTGGCAAGGAGCATTTCATTTATTTGAAATCTTAAGAGAAAAAGTTGTAAGTGTTTTTATACTACCTCCCTCAATGGAAGAGCTTAGACTGCGTCTACAAAGGCGTAATAGTGATGATGAAATTGAAATAGAGCGAAGATTATCCGAAGCCCAAAAAGAGATAAGTAAAAGTAATAAATATGATTACGTCATAGTTAATGATGATCTTGATAAAAGCGTAGAAGAGATAAAATCAATACTAAATAAAGAAAGGATTAAAAAATTAGAAGAAAAACAAAGCCCGAAAGATCTATAAAAATATTTGTTTATCTCTTTTAGCAGCATTCACGCTTCACAGTTTAGCCACATTTATTATTTTTTAAGATAAAATAGTTAAAATAGTAGACAAGTGCTAAAGTGGGGATTTAATTATGACAACAGATTTTCTAATAGAAACTAGCTTTCCACCTATATTTCGATAACATCTAGCTCAATTTAAAAGTCCAATTCAATAGGCTGTTAGTTGAAGCGCTAACGCCAAATAGCTTTAATATTGAGGTTTTTATATGGTTATAGATTCAAGTGTATTAGTTAGTAATGCAAACAAACTAGACAAATGTATAAACAAAAATGAAAAACCAGAGCAAGATAAAAAAGGCAAGCAATTGTCTAATATTATAGAGAGAAAGGTAAAAAAAGAAAAACATAAGCATGAAAAACCAAGAAGTCGAGATGGAACACTCAAGGAATGTAAAAGGTTATTTAAGGAAGGCGCTAGTCCTGAAGTATTAACTAAATTAGAAGAATCGCTTAGAGAACAGGAAAAATATCACAGATATTATGTCCAATGTTTCCTTCCAGTGCTAGGTGAAGTAATAGAACGATCAAAAAGAATATCAAATGAAACAAAAAACCAAGTAATTTCTGAAATCACTAAAAGTTGTTTGAGTAGATACAATGAACAAGACAGTGGCTACGGTAGCGATTTTGAAGATGAAATGAACGGAATATCAGATTCTGATAGCGATTTTGAAGATAGAATAAATGGAATATCGGATTCTGATAATGACCAGTTACTAAATGCAATCCAAAATGGAAACAACAGGAAATTTAGAAAATACCTAAAAGATTGCACAAATGTCAGTGGCATAACAGATAAAAAAGTAAATAATATTTTACACCTTATTGCATCGCTCAAAAAGAAACAAAAGCTTAAGTTTCTAGATACCTTGATAAAAATAGCTAACGAGAAAAATTTAGTACAACTTGTTGATAGTGAAAATCAAGAAGGAAAGACTCCTTTTCAGGTAGCACTAATTAACAAGATAAAAAAAGGGAAACATGATTCTCACACAATCCAAGATAACGATAACACACTTAAGTTTCTTGTAAAATTGTTAAAGTATAGAGCCAAGCTAAGCTTACCTACAGAGGATTTAGAAAAATTATCTAAAAAGCAAAATGAATACTATCTTAAATTTTTAGAAAAATTGGCTGAGCGAAAACCAGAAATAAAAACAAAAGTTGAAGAAGTTATAGCCCATACCATAAATACTCCAGATAGTAATGATAATTATCAACTACATTTAGCAATTAAAGATAATGATAAAGAACGTTTTGAAGAGTTATTGCAAAAAGGGGCAGATATTAGCCTGAAAGATACAGATGGTAATAATGCTTTACATCTAATAGTTTTAGAATTAAAGCAAAAACGAAAGTTTGAATTTTCAAATATAATATTAAATGTAAGTAAGGAGGAAGAAAAAGAGTATCTTAAAGCACAGTTTAAAAAAGCTATAAATGCTGAAAATACAGCAAAACAAACACCTCTACATCAGTTATTCCAGCATATAAAAGAAAAAAATGAGAATCGATCATGTACAGATAAAAAATTTGAAAAAACAAATAGATATAAAGCCTTAGAGTTATTTCTCCAAAATGGCGCTGATATCACTGCTCAAGATAAAGAGGGTAATAATATTCTGCATCACATTGCTTCGCTAAAAGGAGAACAAAAGGTTGCATGTTTGGAGTTGATTTCCAGTTTAGTAAAAGAAAAAGAAATATCTGAAGATCAGTTGGGTAAGGCCATAAAGGCCATTAACGAAGAAGGACAAACACCGCTACAAGTATCACTAACAAAAAAAGCAGAAAAAGGCAACCACCTTTCGCAAATGAAAACAATTTTTGATCTAGGGAAAAAGTACGACAATACAACAAAGTTTTGTGCAAAGCTGCTAGAAATAGGTGCTGATTCCCGTTCTCTGAAACTAAAAGATCGAGAATTTCATACTGAAAAATATTATTGCACTTTACGTAATTTAGAAAATTACTCAAAAACTCCACAAGAAGGAAAGGTAAAAGCTAAAGAACTAAGGAAAAAACTTGAAAAAAAATATAACGTTAGAACTTTTTCAAAAAAATGTCAGCATATTCTACACAAAACAGGAGATGGCCTCAAAGCTGCATGGAAATGCATTGATCCTGGCAGAAGAGCTAGTGTATTGTTAGCAATCACAGTAGCAACTACTATTATTACAATGGTAACACTTTCTTGCTTTCAAGGACAAATTGCAATGGGAGCAGCGTTACCCATCATAGCTATAACAGGAGTGGTCTGTCTGATATTCACTTTGGGACTTAGCGGCATTAGGAAGTCTGTTAAGGAATTAACCAACGATAAGCAAAGCCGTAAAGATGATCACCTAGCTGCAAAACAACCTGAAAATATTACTGAACAACAAAATTTAGCTAACAACTCAGCAGAGCAAGAAGTACAAAGATCGTCAAATCAATCGGAGCATACAGAAAGCCCAGCTACTCAAATGAGCTATGTATCAATACTACGTCAATTTATAAATAAACCAGATGGGTTAACTAATAAATTCTCTTTTCCGGGGCGATGAAATCAATCTCATCGCTCAGAGTTTTTTCAGCAACTTTTTTATAGTCAATCTCTACACTGACTTGGTTTTTCTTTTCTTTAAGCCATGCCATAGTATGTTTCATCCAGTTTTTATCATCACGTTCAGGGAAATCTTCACGAGCATGAGCACCTCTGCTTTCCTCGCGATTAGATGCGCATTCCATGGTAATAACTGCTTGTGGAACCATATTGGCAAGCTCCAGAGCTTCAACCAAATCACTATTCCATATCATACTACGATCTTCAACTGCAATGTTAGGCATCATTTTTGCTACTTCTTTTATAGCTTTTTTACCTTCCTCTAAAACTTCAGCAACACGGAATACCGATGCATATTTCTGCATAGTGTTCTGCATTTCACTTCGTATTTTTGCTACTTTGAACTCTCCGGAAGCAAATCTCATTTTATTAAATCTATCTACTATCAAGTCTGTGCAGTCTGAATGCAATTTTTTATGTGGTGTATCAGGTTTCAATTTTTCTTTTGCCCTAAGCGCGGCAGCTCTACCAAAAACCACAAGATCAAGAAGCGAGTTGGAACCTAGTCGATTTGCACCATGTACAGAAACACATGCTGCCTCTCCTATTGCAAATAATCCTTCTACCACTTCTTCTTTACCTTTTTGCAACGTGATCACTTCCCCATGATAGTTGGTTGGAATACCTCCCATGTTATAGTGAACAGTTGGAATAACAGGTATCGGATCTTTAGTAACATCAACTCCTGCAAAGGTCTTTGCTGTTTCACTAATACCTGGCAATCTGAGCTTTATTACTTCCGGATCAAGATGAGCTATATTCAAGTACATGTGATCTTTCTTTGGCCCAACTCCCCTTCCCTCTCTAATTTCAATTGTCATTGCTCGACTTACTACATCACGAGAAGCCAAATCTTTTGCCTTTGGCGCATAACGTTCCATAAACTTCTCACCCTGAGAATTAACGAGGTACCCACCTTCACCGCGGCATCCTTCCGTCATCAAGCACCCTGAGCCATATATTCCTGTTGGATGAAATTGCACAAATTCCATATCTTCAAGTGGCAACCCAGCTCTTACCACCATGCCATTACCATCACCTGTGCAGGTGTGTGCACTTGTTGCAGAGAAATAAACACGTCCATAACCACCTGTTGCTATTACCACAGAGTGTGCGCGAAATCTATGCAACGTACCATCACACAGCGACCAAGCTATCACCCCACAGCATGTCCCTTTGTCCATAATCAAATCGATTACAAAATATTCGACAAAAAATTCAGCGTTAAATTTAAGACATTGCTGATATAGAGTATGAAGAATTGCATGCCCAGTTTTATCTGCTGCTGCACAAGTACGCTGAGCCGATTTTCCTTTACCAAAGTGAGTTGTCATTCCACCAAAGGCACGCTGGTATATTTTACCATCTTCCGTACGAGAAAAAGGTACGCCAAAATTTTCAAGTTCGATAACAGCTTTGGCAGCATTTTTACACATATACTCTATTGCATCTTGATCGCCAAGCCAGTCTGAACCTTTTATTGTGTCATACGCATGCCAGCGCCAATCATCTTCAGCAATATTGCTCAAAGCTGCACTAATTCCGCCTTGCGCTGCAACTGTATGACTTCGTGTAGGGAAAATTTTAGAAATGCAGGCAACTGAAAAATTAGTTGCAGCCATTCCAAGTGTTGCTCTAAGTCCCGCTCCTCCTGCACCTACTATTACCACATCATATTCATGTTCTATGATTTCGTATGCTAACTTATCCATATCCACTTATTTTATCATTACAGGCTTATAGTAGCACATAAGTAGGAAAAATCTATACAAGTTTTCTGGATGTAAGCTTCTAAAACAAACCTATAGTAAACGATTCATAACAACCATAGGGTGTTATGAAAGTAGCTGACACTACCATAAAGGAGTAAGTGTAGTTACTTGCATAACATTGATGACTCATGCCTATTTAACTAGATCTAAAATTAGATAGAAAAAGGTAATCTTGATAAAACTCATTTACAACAAGTTCTCTCGCATTTGAATTTTCCGTTTGCACTTTTTTGTATCCTAATTTATGGCTTATTGAATCTTTATATGAACTAACTGCTTTATATATCTTACTTACCTCTCCTGGAAAGATACCACCAACAATTATAACGCATAACCCTGCAACTGTTGCAAAAGCTAGAGTTAAACTTTGCCTCCAGCTAGCTTTTTTTTCTTGTATAACAGCAGGGCACAATTCACTTGACATTTCTTTTAGATACTCATGCCACATGTGATTGCAGTTTGTACATTTCACTTTTCTTCCAGATTCACCTATTTGCCCACGAGATACTAAGTAAGTTTTAGTACAATTATGACATTGTATTTTCATAGTGCTTACGTATAAAATAATATAAATTTGATATCAATATGTATATAATAAATGAAAAATTTGCAACTAAAAAATTACAAGATGAGATAGAAAATATTTGGAAAGATAAAGAAAAACTTAACGACTATAATCTAAAACACGAAGCAAGATTAATAATCAAAGAGGTAATTGAGTTACTTGACAGTGGTAAAATTAGAGTAGCAGAAAAGCTATCAAGTGGAGAATGGATAGTACATAAGTGGATAAAGCAGTCAATATTATTACATTTCCTCACTGAGGAAAGCAAAATAATAGACAACACCAATTGCTGGTTTGACAAAATCGGTAGTAAGTTTAGTGAATGGAATGAAGAAAAATTTTACCATTCAAAAATTAGAGCAGTTCCTGGGTGTTTTGTCCGCCAATCTGCTTACATAGGTAAAAATGTTGTTCTAATGCCAAGCTTTATCAACGTTGGTGCATATATTGATTCTGGTACAATGATAGACACCTGGTCAACAATTGGTAGTTGTGCACAGATAGGAAAAAATTGCCATATTTCCGGGGGAGTGGGAATAGGCGGAGTTCTTGAACCTATTCAAGCTTCTCCGGTCATTATAGAGAATAACTGCTTCATTGGAGCACGAAGTGAGGTAACCGAAGGCGTCATAATAAGGGAAGGATCAGTCCTTAGTATGGGGGTGTTTATTGGAGCATCAACAAAAATTATTGATAGAGAAACGAGTAAACTATCTTACGGTGAAGTGCCACCTTATTCTGTAGTAGTGCCAGGATCCATTCCATCTAAAAATAACATTTCAACCTATTGCGCAATTATAGTAAAAAAAGTAGACGAGAAGACAAGATCAAAAACCTCCATAAATGAAATATTGAGAACCTAACTATTTGCCATTATTTTTTTTATCATTATTACTAACTACAGTAATAGCATATGCACATAATTCTGAAAAAGAGACTCCATTTTCTTTAGATAACTTATATAATTTTTGCAGACTTTCTTTGACTTTATTAGGTATGTTTCCTCCACGCTCCTTTGCAAGCCAGGAATCTTGATGGTGAATTGGATGAGTATCACCCTTTGGATCTCCTATGTATATTGCAAAAGGTGAACTTTGCCCTTTGAAATCACACTGTACAGTAAATTTTTTTATAGACTCAACCATTTAAAGACCTCTGCTTTTCTTTTTAACCGATTTTATAGAAGGTACAAGAGGTGGTTTTTTGATAAAATCTTGCCTATTGAAAACACTTTCTTTCCCTTCCAAAGCTCTGCGAACATCAGCTCTGCTCAATTGTGACTCTTGTGCTAACCTCATTCCATGCTTTACCATAATATTAGCATATGCTAGCACTTTTTTTACTAACTCTAGGTCACCATTCAACATTCGAACTAGTACTTGAAATATTTCTGCTAAAGTTAATCCGTCGGCACCTACAACCTTATTTTCTACAAAATTGATAGTTTCTTTAAATTTATATTCAATACCATCATCTTGAGGTATAAGGGTAACATAATCCGTATCTTGACTATTCATAACCAAAGCACTATCGCCTTTAAACTTATATTATATACATAAATACTCCACTATTTTATAGTATGGCACACTATAGTTAAACATTTATTAATAATATGCTCACTTATATACACAAATTAATTGATAAAAGACAAGGGTCAATATCAATCAGTGATTTTATGAATGCTGCTCTATATCACAAAGAGTATGGTTATTACATGAGTAAATTACCACTTGGCAAAGATGGTGACTTCATTACTGCACCTGAAATTAGTCAGCTATTTGGTGAAACAATTGCAGTGTGGATAATGAATACATGGGAAAAATTAGGAAAGCCATCAAAATTTTCTCTAGTTGAACTTGGACCAGGTAAAGGAACACTCATTCACGATATAATAAGAGTTACTAAAAAATACAGCTGTTTTTTTAGCTCAATGAACATTCACCTAGTTGAAATAAGTCCTCTTTTACAGAAAATACAAAAGGAAAAATTAAAGGGATTAGATATTAATTGGCACACAGATGTCGACAACTTACCAAATCAGCCAACTATTTTTTTTGCAAATGAGTTATTTGACGCCCTTCCAATTGACCAATTTATTTATCGTGATGAGCAGTGGTATGAAAATAGAGTAATAAAACAAGATGATGGCAGTCTTTCATTGTCACTCCAGTGCTTAACCAGACCAAAAACTGGATTCCAGACTGGAATGACAGGGGGTTTCAATGGTGCAGTAGTGGAAGTATGCCTAGCCGGAATCGAAATATTAAAGAAACTTGAGAATAAGATAGTCAATAACGGAGGAGCTGCCCTGATTATAGATTATGGTTATGTATATCCTGAATATAAGAGCACTTTGCAATCGATAAGGCAGCATAAATATACTAATTTTCTTGAAAACGTCGGTAATAGTGACATCACTGCACTTGTGAACTTTCAAGCGTTAAAAGATTCATTAAAATACTTAAATTATGAGATTTTAACTCAAAGAGAATTTTTATATTTGTTTGGTATAAAGGAAAGAGCGCAAGCTTTAATGAAAAATGCAAGTAATGAACAGAAGAATAAGATCTTCAGTGAATTTTTAAGGTTAACTGAAAATATGGGTACTCTCTTTAAGGTAATGCTGATTCACCATTTGTAGTCTTGTGTAGTTCTTATGTTAAACATACAAATACTAAAAAATTTACAGAATAAAAAAGGTAAAAGAAACGTATCTGTTCAGCAGAGTAGCAAAATAAGATAGACAGATAAGACTATCATAGGAACAAATAGGTGTCATGAAAATAGCTGACGCTGGCAAACAAAAAAGTTACTCAAATGACACCCTTTTGATGCACAATTTTTGGTGCATCACGTACTGATTTTCATCCAAGACGATGTCATGCAAGTAGCTGACACTGGCATCCAGCCTTTTCGCGCAAAAAACGTTGTAAAGTGTTTACCAACTTAGTTGGATCCCAGCTGGAATGACACTTGGTTATGCAAGAAATCTATTGTCAAAAAAAATTACTTCCGCATATTTTGAATCTGATTATAATGACAA
>UXGC01001201.1:0-31108 GCA_900480045.1 Eurytoma adleriae
GTTTAGAACTTAATTATAATTATTTTAGTTTGTTTTTTATATTTGTAAATGTAAGGGTTTATAGCCCGTCGAAATTTTTTAAATAAATAAATAAATAAAAACAAATGAAATATCGTAACAATTCAGAAACGTAAATAAAATAATAAAAAACGTAATGCGAGTGGTAATAATTGTTTATTATAAATAACTATTAACATGTTTTCTGTTCCATACATCGCTTTACAATCATCGTGTCATCAGAAAAAGCGACTCACATACCATTCGTCGCACTTAGGATGGGACTCTATACTTAGGTTTGTTGTTGTTTTTCTATGTAGGTATTTTTTAGTTTCGAAGACATGCACTCCACCGAGCACTCTTTCGATACTTTTTTTTCTTTTAGAATTACAAACATATATACGAGTGTGCAAGATTACTTAATGAAGATATTTACATTGATCGATTTACCAGTAAGGTTTGCCACCGCGATCGCTTATGATCACATAATCGCTTCTTATATAAACATAACGCTATCTACATCAAACACTCTCTTTTTCAATTTCATTTTTAAGTATCAAAGTCAACGTTTTGAAATAAAAGAAAAATATAAATAACAAAGTAAATAATTTATGTACTTGGATAGACAATAAAAAAAGGAAAAGATTTAATGCGCTGGAATCCCCTTGATATCGTCGATTCTTTGCCGAGTTCTAAGAATTGAACGCACGAATCCAATAAAATGAATTTAATCATTCACTTCTAACAAGGCCGACTTAAAATAGCATCGAGTTTAAATTCACTCACGTCTATCCTTGCGACGATTAAACAATCGATCACGGATAACTTTTTCTCTTAAAATTGAATAGCATTTATGCACTCTATTTTAAAAGAAAACAGTCGAAGTGATTCTAGAAAGTCGACGCAAAAGAAACAATGTGGCCTATTTGGATGTTTGCATTTTTCTCTGTACAACAAACGACTGCATCAGCGGTAAGTCGAATATACTTCAAAGGTATTCGCATAATTAATTACGAAAAATGACGATTCACTTAAAATCCTGCGGTCATATTGCGTGCCGATGTCATTTCAGTCGGCTTTATAAACGAGGAACATCTATAATAAATAGCAAAGGTAACGATCGTTACTTCTATTCAATAACACACAGTAGTAGAACGAACGCAGTGCACATATATTATAGCAGCCTCAGTATGCGCGCACTATGAACAGCTCTCTTCAACATTTTGTAATTAATTCTTTTATCTTTTTCTTTTTTTTTTTACTTCATTCATTGTGTGCATTCACTCCACATACGACAGTACGCACATGCATCTTCCTTACAATGCTTCATTATAACTATAGAATTCCTTGTTTCCGATGAAGGAAATTACTACTAGTCACTGCTTTCGAAGATACACATTCTCTTTTTCACTTTTACTTATTTGCACACCATCTGAGTGTGGCTCTGTGGTTTCTTACGCATTTTTTTAACAGTCAATGTTTACTCCTGTTTACCCTCTTTTTTTGACACACATCCTTCTCTATTAACACCAACGTCGGTACCCTTTTCTTCATCACAATAACACTAACAATAGACTTTTTAAAATGTCCAACAATTTGTTTGAAATTAATCCTTCTCATTCACACACTTTCGATACCATCTTCTCCATCTCTACGTCGGTGTCGATGTCGTGGTGCACATGGTTACTCGTCTCTGCAGCATTATTAGTCGTCGGCGTGGGATTGGTGAAGGTACTGGCGAGCGTTGACGTCGGTGGTGTGCTCGGAGTGCCGGGGGTACCCGACGTCTCTAACGGAGAGCTCGGTGAACGCAGTGGCTCGGCGAGATCCTCGAGGCCTTCCGGCGTTGGCAGTTTGTTTAACTCTTCTCTTAATAGTTTATAGTGCCTCTGAAAAAAAATGTTTTAATGTATTTATTTTCAACGTAATCCAAGAATATATTTTTTTTTCATTTGTTTTTCTTACCCTTAAAGCTAAAGCGCTTAATGATACTGTTCTAGCTGATCGTCGATCTGCTCCTTGCATTTCCATGTCTCTAATCCAGCCCTCTATTTGTGCTACAATTTCGTGTCTTTTAAGCCAGAAATGAGTATGTATTACCTTTAAAAAGAAAAATCGAGAAAATATTTAATAAAATTATACATTTACATTATAAAACATTACGAACTCTTAAAATTTTATATTTTAAAAAATGTTTAAAAAATATTACCTCTTTAAAACATGGACATGGGTTCCGGATCTGATCAAGCATTGCCCACTTTGCTGTAGCTTGACACACATTAGCATTGTACTCTTGACTAGACTGAGCTCCACTAGTCGTTCCACGAGAACGTTCGTAGCCTGGTTCATTGAAATATGGTTCGGACACCAAAATTAGTGATTGAATGGATACTAAAACCTGTTCAATAAACAAAAAATAACCTCATTAAATAATCTGACCCACCATAGTAATATAATTGTTTATAATTGCTTTTTTGTTAATACCTGAAGAAAACTGCTAGTGTGAGCATTCCACTTTTCTTCGGGCCTGCCATGCCAAGTATTCAACACACTGAGACATACTTTGCCATCATTGTACAAATTCGGATTAAATCGCACTGAACGTCTGCCTGTAGTTTCCAAATTGATCATCATTGGATTGTTAGGATAGTCCGAGGGGAAGTAAACATCAAATTCGAAGCAGCCATTGGCATAGGGCGTTTCTGCTGGACCAGTTATTAACACTTTCATTACATCTAGCCTGTCCGTATCACAACGAACGAAGACGCTGCTGCTATACGACAGGGGTAAGGCCGTGGAAAGAGTAACAGCCTCCTGGGCTAGCCTCTTAACTCTCGTT
Source organism: Eurytoma adleriae (assembly GCA_900480045.1). Taxonomy (NCBI): domain Eukaryota; kingdom Metazoa; phylum Arthropoda; class Insecta; order Hymenoptera; family Eurytomidae; genus Eurytoma; species Eurytoma adleriae. The sequence continues at coordinate 2,837 of UXGC01001201.1, forward strand.
GGGTGATTTCTCTCACCAGCTGTTCTCATATTGGATTCGAAGTGGTATGACACAGCAAATTTAAAGCCACCATCAGGATTTTCAACGATCATTTCAAATGTATCTAAAAATCAAATGAAAATTATAAATAGTGTTATAGAAAACGTTAATTAATTTAAAACAAAATCATCAGAGCACCCACAGAATCAATTTAAGCATAAATAATTTAATTGCGTACAACAGCTCTTTTTTTCTTAAACTGTCTATTCTTTGCGCCTATTCTAGAATGATAAGAGCAAGAAATAGTACAGATAGAAAGTTAGAATACACTTTGATAAATAAATTTAAGCAAACTTCAAAATAATTGAACTATTGTTGCAGATCTTTTTTTTCAACTTATAAATTCTATTTTTGGTATCATTATTTAAAAGGACTTTAAAGCTAAGAAAATTAAATAAATAAATAAATATAAATCAATCAAATTCCAAAACTTTTTCTCATCAGAGTTAATCACTTGACTGTATGGTCCACAATAAGAAATCAAGTGTGAACATCTCTGAGAGATATGCATATTAGCCTGTACAGTCATAAACTATTACTCTAATTGTATACTTTAATTTTTTTTCTGAATTATTATGAACTTACCAAATTGAAGAGCTTTCATAACTTCTAGGTACCGTTGCTCTATTGATCTTAAAGGTATTTCTGGACCAGCAGGACTAGGACCTGCAATTTCTTCATTTGCCTCGACTAATCTTGCAGTTGCTTGTTGTACAATTATAGCACTTTCTTGAATGTCCGGAATTAAAGTTGCCAAGCCCTCGTCCTGATCAGTTTCTTCAGGATATTTAGAAGTCGATTTTGATTTACTGTTTTTCGTCTTATTGATTTTGTGCATATACGTATCTACACACACTTTCATACTAGTCAGCAGTGACACAATCGAAGGATCACTTGACCTTCCACTTCTTGGTAGCAACAATGGTGCCAGTTGACTCGAATTTGCCATAGCTCTGATTAGCTGGAGAATGGCTCGATAAAGTGGTATATGACGTGCCATGTCGAGAACTGAATCGTTGCGCAGGTACGAGGAAAGTGCAGGCAGCAAACAAGAACGAGATACAAGTTCCGTAAAGGCCGATGGAAGATCCTTCTGGGGTTGATCACCGGTGCCGATGTAGCTCGCAAGTACTTGGAGTAAAACCGTCACGTGCTCTTCTTCTGAACGTTGTCGCATCAAAGCTTGCTCAACGTTCCAGGACTGTTGAGTTGATCCAGTTCCAAAGCCAGTACCTTTGGCCCAGTACAAATGTGATTTGTCATCACTTTTGTCGTTTAACTGCGAAGAGCGTTGGTCCGATCCTGGAAGAACGAAATAAAAATTAATTATAAAAATAAAATTTACAGCAAAGCACACTAAAGTATTTATCAAGGAATATAAAAATGTAAAAAAAATGTTAAAATTCGTACTATTTTTATACTTATTTACGTATATTTAATTTTGATTTGTTAGATAGTACTTTAAAATTTGTAAACTTCTTGCATGAAAATGGATTATAAAGAATATTGAAGGATAACAAAATGTATCAGAAAGTTACAAGTTATTAATCCGAAATGCAACATTTTCATAATAGTAATTTTGATAAACTTCAATTTTTGATTTCCACTGGAGCAATAATTATCAATTTATGAATAATTATAATTGTAATAAAAAATATATTCGAAATGAACTGGAACCTTCGTTATGTGCAGTTTGGTGAGTAAAGATGGCCAAACAATTAAGCAGCAATAACACAGCGCCAACTTCGATCGACGTCCGCCGTAATAAAAGGCCATCGTCTGTCGTAGGCGGCGTATCGTCCAGGAGTTGTTTCAGGACTTGGAATGGTAAAGTCGGCAAAGAGGCAGCTAAAGGTGAACTAAAAATGTCACCGCCCTCGCCATCATCGGTAACACCAAGTGCTAACCTCAGTAAGCACTGAGCACGTCTGCGATCTCTAAGCAATACCTCAGAGTACCCAGGCAGTCGCAGGAATAAGCCAAAAGCTGCCAAAGAGTGCGGTGGTATCTAAAAAGTATTTTAGTAACATTGAAATGTATTTTTAATGACATGAATTTTTAAACATGGGTTCTTAATTAATTAATTACTAACCTGTGGTGTTTGTGGAACAGTCCTTGGTGGTGCACTACTTGTCCCTTCTTCGAGATCTTCATAAACATTGTCATTGTGCTCAATTTTTACCCAATCAGCATCAGATTGCTCTTGGGTGGGCGATTTTTCAACTAGTGGTACTGGTCTGTTGGAATCTGGATATACAAGGGGTAAATGCTTTGCTAGAACAGCCAGTCCTCCTTTTGAACTGAAGACTTCTAAAGTACTATCTATACTGGTCCAGAGAGTTAAAAGATTTCGGTTGTTCGACTTGGATTCTTCTGACAAACAACATTTAAATATTAATAAGAGATAAAATCAAGAGTTTTAAATATTAATTTCATTTGAAATTATGCTTATATTATAAGAAAATTAAAAATAAAATACCTTTATTATCGTTATTTCTTTGCCGTAAAGTCAAATACAAACAAGGTTCCGATAATGAAACTCCACTTTCTTCTACTATAGATAATATTTGTGCTATGGTCAAGTCAGGTGGTAAGGGTGTATTTGGACGAGATGAAAGGATAAGATAATGTTGGTTGGTCATGTTTGTACTTCCTTGAGAATTATTTGAACTCTTAGTTGTTAACGGTGATCCATCTAAAATGTTAGAAGCATAATATACTATATTCTTTTCACATAATTATTATGCAATCATAATTTGTAATAAATATATATATGACTGAAACAAGATTAGAAAAAATAAAGTAAAAAACGTAACAATTTTAAATAGTTTACACAAAATCATAAAAGAAGTGAATTAGATAGTAGACATTGTAGGTATAAATTGTTAAACAGACTTAAAATTTAAATGAAATGGCTTTTTACCTGGATTCAAACGTGTCTTCCTTATGATTGGACCTCTTGCTTGTGACCTATTTGACGCTTCCTTGGCTCGTTTGTCTTTGACGGTGTTACCTGCAGCAGCGCTCAAGGTATCCATTACAATGTTTATTCCAGACTCCCACAGCTCGCGATTCCGCGCCATGCTGCTTGTACCTGCTTTGATTTCTTTATTATTAAAAAGCAACAAAAGCAGCCAAGTGCCAGCATTATTGCTATTATTTTTTTCCAAATATTCAATTTATATAATTTAATTATGTGCTTCCCATAAAAAGGCTATAATTTTTAGTGATATAAATATGGGCGTGAATATTTAGAAGGATCCTTTTTCACTTGGTACAAGCAAAATTAACCACATTATAAAAAATGTCTACTATGTACAAAAGGATATAACTGACTATGAGTTGTTTTAAAAAATCAATTTAATAAAGTAGAATCATAAAACAACATTTTTTATTGTTTTCCCAGAAAAATGAGTTGTTTTTTTCTCGATAAAAAGACAGTTAAAAATTAAAAACTCATCTGTTAAATTGTTGTTAAAATGTAACCATTCACTGTTGTTGTAAGTCGAATTATGCCCATTGACTGAGAAACCATAGAAATGTAGTTTTACATTTATAGAGAATTACTAATCACTTCGTAATTGAATTCATCTACAGTTTAAATATTTTTGATTTAATGTATTTGAATTATTTTGAGCATTTTTGAACAATTTGATTTTTGTAATTGCAATTTTACTTATTATATTACGCAGGCGGAAATAAAAAAATGTACTAAAACTTAATAAAAATGAACGATAAATACTAAATACTAATAAAAAATAAAAACAAATAATAACAGTTTATAATGTCCAGATATGAGACTGCAATTAATGCAATTCAAAATTGTTATTAATTAATTACTTTGAAAGGGTTCTTTACTTATAAAATATATAAATTAATTTTTTTTATATACCTGAAACTTGGTGAAGAATATCTGCCACTGTAGATTGTGTAGACATGTAAAGCAAGTGATGATAATGGCCCAATGGGAATGCTGGATGAGGTGGTATTACTGGCAGATTATTACTACCAGTGCTCGACAGCTTCATTGGTACCTCAGAAGTCACAGACACTAAAATCTTTTCTCCTTCCAACAGAAGTTGCAAAATAAGTCTTCGTGTAAACCTCGAAATTCCATGTAAGCCTCTTACACCTGTAATTGAAATGCCATTGTAAATTCTGATTTGTACTAATTTGCACTACAAAGTTCGCATTTTACGCTTTTATACAAAAATAGTACATTCTCCACGGGAGTAAATCAAGAGCACCTCAGATCGCATGTTTGTCAGCCGAGCAAGAGCGACAATTACATGCAATCTTGTATATTTTTTGCTATTACTCCCTTAGTTCATAAACTTCTGTTACTATGCAATGTAATCACATACCTGCTGGCACTTTTTGTTGAATAATTACTTCTGTCAGAAGTTCGGCTAATACTTTTTGATTTGCTGGGTGGCACCAACAACATTTTGAAAGGAACTTAATCATGGCACTTTCTAATTTTGCATAAGATATGCTTGTCTTTGAACATCTACAACGTTTATTTATAAATAAATAATTATATTTCTAGCTAGATTAGTTGTTTTTGTATTTAATTTATTTTCAAAAGTGAAATTTTGCAATTATATTACCTTAATGAAGATGCAGATGGGTTTTCTATTGGCCGATTGCTTAACAACATTAATAGAGCTAACCAAAATCCACTACCTTCTTTACCAAGCCAATCTCGCATTTTTCCTTCAGAACAAACTAATGATAAAAATTCCAATACAATTGCAACACTTTCTGGATCCGTCATGTCTAATCCTTCTACCACGTTTTCTTGCGAAGTATTTTCACCAGCTTTAGCACTATCTGTCAAACCACTAGGACCTGCTACGGCTTCATCTGAACACGCTCCAGCTTCATCTATGGAGATGGTCTGCATAAAAAAAATATTTTTAAGAAATGTAAAAGATTTACCTTGTTAACAAAAATATAAATAAATGTATGAAAAACAACTAACCGATTTCTTTTCTATTGATTGCTGTTCTCTCTGCTGATTTTCAGTTGTTTGTTTTGTTCTTTCTAAGGCCGCGAACTCCATAATACAAGCAGTGAGTAACGTAGGAAGACCAGAATTAATAAGCTGACAAATTCCTGGGGTGGACCGAGCAGCAGCTGCTATAGAAAGTAACTGCCCCTCTGTTAGCGACAAATGCTTGAACTCGGACTGAGCCAAGCGTGCGTACCAGTCATTAATGTCTGCAATGCTCTTGCCATCATCTGTCTGACCCTCACTTTCTTTTCGGTCGTCAGATATAGAAGCGCCAGACTGATCGCTGGACAAATTTGGCACAATAATTTGAACTTTTTGCAAAAGAGATTGAAAGAATAATGATTTCACGCGACAGAAAGCACATAAAACTGAGTCTATGGCTTGTTTCAAGGCCGAATGTGTTTTCAAAATTAAAGTCCACTGATACAGCACACTGAAACAAATACAAAATTCATTATAAATATAGATAGAAGAAATAAAAAAAAACTTTCAGAAATAAATAAGCATTGCTTACTCGAATAGGTCCTCTGTAAGGAGTTGTTTTAAATCATAATTGAGGTCTTCACATTTTGCAGCTTCCCAGATTACAGTTGAAATACAATGGATGTAAACGGCTGGTGGACTAATAAAGTTCGAAATAGTATGGGCACTGGCATTCATATCACCAGAAACAGAAGATTTTGCTACGGTATACAACCAATGTAAGATAGCAGACATGCGAGCTTTAGTATTTGGATCTTGAGCAGAACATAATTGCTCCAGCAGTTTGACTACTACTTGAATAGTTGTTGTTTCTTGACTTAGTAAAGAAGTTTGTAAATTTGGAGCAGTACTGTTACTCAGTAAAAGATTAATTAGTCGTAGTCCAAGATCACGAGAATGTAAACCAAGTTGAAGGAGAATTCTTTCTAAATTAGGTGTTAGCAACCAAGCTGCAGGAAGTAACAGTAAATTACAGCACGCCTCTACTAAACCTTCAACTGATGCAGCTGAATTCAAAACTTCCGCTGTCAAGTTACTATTTACAGAGCTGACTGTTAAGCATTGGTGAACTAATCGTAACCATCCCAAACTAAAAATGATTTTGTAATTAGACATACAAAAATTTGTAAATATATATTTTCAATGTAAATAAGATGAGTAAATGAATAAGTACCTTGTTTTTGTAAGTTGCTCTTCATCGATAACATCATGATTGGATTTTGCATCGCCGAAGGCTGTTGCACCAAGTAAACGAATTTGACTTAGACTGATGTTTGTTGAATCTCGTGGTTTATACAGTCTTACAAGAACAGCTGTAGCTACTTCAGGTTGCGATAGAGTCAAACGAATAAACGTGAGACCAGCTGTTGGCATAGGTGGACAAATAGGTGTTAGGGCAGTATTTCCTTCACGAGATACTTCAAGAGCAACAGCCGAAGGGCAAGCTAAAAGAAAATTTTTTTATTATATTCTTTTTTAAGTAAACTTGCAATGACAATTAGATAATAATAATTAGAAATATCTAACTTACTGGAAAGTGATGTTAAATGAGGGTGTAATTCGACTACTTTAAGTAAAATAGCGCATGGTAATGTAATGGTAAGGTCAACCCAAGTTTCATCAGGGTAAAAATGATAAGACCATGCAGCATTTCTTGCTCTTCTGTGAGGTGTTGTACTTTGAATGAGTATATCCGCAGGTTGTGCTGTTGGATGAAGCCATGAAACAGTTCCAAGAGGTGCAAAATTCGATAGTCCGTCTTCAACAGCTTCCACTGTATTCGTTGATTTTTTGCTACTACTGCTTGATACCACTGGTGTAAGGCTTGTCGCATTTGAAAGGTGTTGCATTACCAATGCAATAACACCAGGGGAATTGGAACTGTTACCATAACAATTTTTACTGGATTTTACCACATTTTCACACAGTACTTTAACACCACCCATTGAAATAAATACAGCTAAAGAGGCTTCATTATCTAGAACTCTTAGAATGAACCATAAAAGAGGTTCTGAAAGTTGCATCACATCTATGTGTCTATCAGAAATACTTTGTCTGCAAGCTGGAAAAAATAACATTTGATTTTTATTTTTATTTTTTTTTTAATTAATATAAAAAAAGCATATTAGATTAAATAACTTACTTGAAGCAAGATACTGATATACAGGATTCAACACAAGCGTTGGATTGCTAGCTTTTTTCATTAAAGTGCACAATAATTGGAACGTTGCATCTGGTATTGAAGGTGGTGTGGTCAGTTCAGAGGTAGCATTTGTACTAAATCCTTCACCTAAAAGCATTGCTATGGAAGATCTTGAACTATGACCAAGTGCTCCTAATAATCGCATCATAGTAGGTTCATGTTGCAAAACTAGAATTCAGAAAATTTAAAAAATGAGTATGTAATAATATTGTATACCCTAGATAATATACAAATACAAAAAAATAAATAATTTGCATTACCAGTATCTGCAACGCACGGCACTCGTGGTTTCGATGATTGATGTATTCGTGCAGTTTGCTGTTCTGCGACCTTACTTTCATCAGTTTGAGAAGTATTCATTTTTTCTTGGCCTTCATTGTTTTGGGTTGAACTTGAACTTTGTGAAGATTCGCCTAGCTCCATGTCTGATGCACTATCAGATCGTCCAGTACGAACCTTTAATAATAGAGGTATTTATTATACAAGTACAAATTTCATAGCAATTTTTCATTTATTATCAACTATAACCACTTTTAAATTAATTTAAATTAATAAAAATCTACTCACATTTCGTAAAGGTGTTTGAACGAGTTTACAGACAAGTTTTATAAGAGCTACAATTAAAGCATCCCAAGAAGCAGGTCGAGCTTGTCTTGAATCTCCTCCAAGAACACAAGCGTAAAGTCCACCAAATCCTCCAGATTGACTAGTTGAATCTGATGTTCCACCACACTCTGCACCTACTAAAAAGTGTTCAAAAAAAATTTTATTTGAAAATTTAAGATATAAAAATTTATTATCAATACCCAAGCGGAAATAAAAAAATGTAGAACGATAAATACTAAATACTAATAATAGTATATTATGCACCTAAGGGAATAAAGTAAAGAATGTCCCGAATGGCACGTAAATTGGCACCTGAGCCGAAGGCAAGGGTGACAAACATGCGATACGAGGCATTTTTTATTTATTTCCGTGGTGCATACCATATTTTTTTTTTTTTTTACACAGCGCGTACAATGCGTAATTTTGTTCCCGTGCCTAGGGAATCAAGTACGCATTTGACGCACAGTGTGAAAAAAAAAAGACAGTTTATAGTGTCCAGATTTGAGACTAATAATATTTATCATAAATTATTAAAAGTTACCAGCTGTTACTAATTATTATTTTTTATTATTTTTTGTTTGTGAGATCTATTGTTAATTATTTTTTTTTTTTATTTTTTCCTTGTAAAGTTTATTTCCGTAGCTTCTATTTAAGATCTACTTCTGTTTTCTAACAATTGTCATTTTTTTTAAGTTTACATATTTTTTTGGTATTAATTATTAGATTATTCGATTTCCACCTGGGTATTAAAATAAAAAATATTAGTACCTCCCACGCCTCTAACGTAAGTCGAAACTAATTCTCCCACACATTCAGAGATGCTCATTGCTGTACCCAAATCGGTGTTTATAAAGTTCAAAATCAAAAGCGAAGTGATGAGTTTACATTGTGCATCCAGAGGCCCTCTCCGAGCAACCAATGCTCCACCAGGCTGAACTAATTGATAAACTAGCCATAACAATAATTCTTTCAAGGAATTTCCGAGGGCACTTCCTGGTGTAATAACGTCACAACGCATTTGCAATCTTACAAGAAAATCTTGCAATGCTTGACATAATGTCGGACCAGCCTAAAAAATATAAAGATAATTATCAATTTAAATACCAGCTAAAAGAATAATTGCAGACAACTATAACAATTTCTTGCTATACAAATACGTACCATTCCAAAGTGTTTGTTTGCCGTATCCATGTTTAAGCCGTTTCCAGATAGAAGACGAAGAAGCATAGGACCTATGTTTCTTTCTTTAATAATACATCCAGCCATGCCACCTAACAATCCGTCTAAAGGAGCGCTACAAGTAGCAGCTTCTATTGGCTCTGTTTGCAAGGGCTGATTACTGGCAAGTGTTAAACACTGTAGTGCATAACACCAAGCTCGTAGAGATACTCCCGGTTGCCTAAAAAACGTAAAATAATTCAATTAAAAAAAAAAACTAATGCAATTTGTTTCAATGTTATTATAATTACCAAGCGAATGCAGAAATTAGTCCGGAAATTGCTGTAGAACTAAGTGGAATTACTGGAGTTAAAGAAGACTCAAAGTGAGGCGAATTTGATTCTGATGTTGCATCAAGATTCAGAGTTAACCACAATTGTAAAACCAATTCCAAATTTGTTCCTGTGCTCTGTTTTAATTTAAAAGTTTTGTTAGTAAATAACAAATTTATAAAGAAAAACATCAATAGATATTAAACATACTTGGATATATAACTCTGTAAAAATTTTATCAAAACACCTAGTTAACATAAACAAACTAGAAGGTGGAGGATCAGTGGAACTCCATAAATCTTGATTGTGTTCAGTGTAGCTCGGTTGTCTAGATATAGAAGATTGCAAATGTCGAGATGCATCCATCGATGGCTAATAAATTACATGTATAAATTATATATAAAATTAGTACATGAATAGAAATATTTATGTAAGAAAATAAAAACTAACATTAATAGTAGCATTTATTCCAAGAGGTAAGTTGTATGTGCCAAGAGCAGAAAGTCTTCGCAGGGCTATTTCAACTCCAGTTTCTACACCATATTCTAGCCTAGCATCAATAGCTTGCGAGATTCTATTCATGAAAAAATGTTTGCTCATAATAAATAAAAAATGGTTACTTATAAATTTAGTATCACATATTTGAGATGTTTCGCTTACCCTGAAATTGTTATAGTAGGATATTTCGAAACAGCACTACCCTTTTTCAAGATAGTTTTTCCTTTTTCCAAAATGTTATCCAGAAATTCTTCAAATTCACTATCATCAGACTCTAGCAATGAAGGAAGATTAAAGCCACTAGTTTTGGATGAAGTAACATTAGTAGGAGCAGCAATAATACTGTCTTGTGTATCTTCATCTCCATCTGCGAAACCTTCATCATTTCCAAATGTGGTACTGGTCCCTGCAACTGGTGGTGCTTCTTCTTCTGCTGCTCTAGCTTCTTCAGAAGGTGATGGCTCAAAAGTTTCAATATCAATACTTGGTTCATTTGTTCCTGCATTTTTAGGATACAATTTTTCTCCTGTAATTAGAAATAATAAAAATTAGTTAAATAAATAATAAAACACCAGTTAACTTCAATATTTAAGAAAGCAGTGCAACCTTCTAATAGGTCTTGCAATAGACAGCAAACAGCATGAGATGACCAAGCAGTATCAGAATTTCCTGTAGCTAAACGAATCAATTTCACAAGCTGATCTTCTGTCATGAGTTCTCCCAGAGTGATTGCAGGCCGAGTCGATATTACTAGCCTAGCAACAACCTAAAATCAAACAATTTTCAACAAATTACCTTTTAAAAACTGTAAAATTGTAAAAATGTATAATTAATCATTATATTGTTAAAATCAATATCTTTATAAATTACATAACGTAGTAATTAATTTATATTTTATAAAATTTTAATTTTAGGGGTAACTGTCCAGATACTTACTTTGCATGCCAAAAGAAACATATCAACATTTGACGCATTGTTTAACAACAGCGCCACTAATCCACGTGCCACTGGCAAAACGTATTGATGTGACAAGTTTGTTGAAGAATCGCCATCAGGATCGGGAGGCTCCGATTGACTGCTGCAAATAATAATAACACAATAATAATAATAATAAAAATACATTAACTCTGATAAAGTCAAACAATTATTACCTCGTGCTTGGTTGTGGCTGGGATCGAGAACATCGATTTAAATGTTGTAGTTCATTCCTTCTGATTACGAGGTCTTTAAAATGTTTGCTAGAATGCTGTTTGAGTGATTTCTTATAAAAACGCTCTTGAGATTTAAGAGCTGCTTCCAATTTAGTAGAAAAAGTGGCAGCCTGTGTAGGAAATATAGAGTGGGTCTTTTAAATGATTTGTATAAAAATAATTCTTAATTATTGAACAGTAAATGAAATTTGAAAAATATACAGCACTACCTGAGAAGATGTATGGAAGGATTTTTTAGCTTGTTCCAAATCTTGCAGTTGTTGTTTGTGATGCATCAAACGTTTCTGAAGTTTTTTGCGATAACTTCGCGATGCCGATGAACGACTTGAACTGACAAATTTCCTTTGCATGGCTAACTCGCCTTGAATAAATTCCCATCTCGATGAAAATCCTATAAATCGAATTTTTTTATTATTGAGTAAATGAAATCCTTATGTAAAAAGAAAAAAAAATGATATCAATTGCAATTTTGATTGTGTACCTTGCTCTTTATTTTTATCATGGTTTTCTTCGAGAGAGGTAAGATGGGTAGCAGTTGTATCTAAACACACAGATAGGAAAAGAAGAACCCAGCCAATAAGGGTGGTATCTAATCTGCTTGAATTATCAGTTTGACCAGTGGATATTGGCGCTAACAGCCTTCCGAGAGTACGGACCATGGCATCAATTACTGACGATTTGTTAGCTGCGGCGATCAATGACTTTCGCCCAAGGAATGTTAGCAAAATAAATACCCTAGAAATCGCATTATAAATGTACGTTAATAAAGGATTGTTAATAACTATTTTTTTTTAATTTAAACAACAGAAGAAAATTACAATTCACAAAATGGAATTATTAGTTACTAATTCATTATATTATGAAATAAGAAAATAAACACTAACCTGTCTTGAGGAAAAATGTGAGTTGATGATGCAGAATACAGATTTATTAAAGTATTGGCAAGGAAATTTCCCCACCATGGTTGATGTCCAGCCATCCTTGCCAATAAAGCAACAGCATAAAGTTGCAAATGAGGTGCTGGAGTCATTACGCAAATAGAATTAAACAACTTTTCACACGTAGATGGTGTGAAAGCTTCATATAAACTCGTTGGCACCTGTACACATATGCATATACATATGTTAGAGTAAGTAACTTTTGTGAACTAATTTAAAAATAATAACTTACAGTAGGTACAGGTCCGATTTCATATACAGTATACAGAAGTATATCTAAAAGAGTTTCTCCTAAAATCCGCAGTTTATCGCTGGAAGCACTGGCTAACGTCGTTGGAAGAGCAGGTTCAGAATTCTTCCACGATTCTAATCTCTGCCACACTCCACGAATGATATTCAGTTGATGTTGATACATTATACATTCCTTTGAAAATTACATTGAGTATAAATAAATTATTATATTACATAAAGTGAAATATATTTGAAGCACCTTGAATTTCCATTTCAAGCAAATCTATTTAAAATCCAAATGATTCAAATTTTTAATTTTAGTACAAAAAAAAGGATATCCCAAATTTAATAAAAAAATTTAATTAAAAAAAAATCCCAAATATAATAAAAAAAAAAATCTCGTTTATTTGTCGTTTTTTTTTTTTTTCAAAAAGTAGAAAACTCTTGTGGAATTTCAGCTATCAATTTCAATAAGAACTTAAAACTTACTTGATAAGTTGACAATATTTTTGCAGATGGTTGTCTTTTGCTATCGCTAGAACTTTTACTGTGACTTAAGTAGTACTGCATATGTATGACATTAGGAGTCTCTGTGCATAATAATGGATCAAGGTAACCTTTTAGTCTCTCTGTTGCTAAGGTAAATCTAAAAATTAAAGGAAAAAAATTTATTTAATATCAAATTATTAAGCTAGTTTTAAATTCAAAGAAAACAGATAAATTTACCTGCACTGAACATCTTCAGCAAGGGCTGATAATATTGTACATTGTGATTCAATAGTGCTTTGAGGCACTGGATCAGGAATATGACTAATATTTGTTTCAGATGTAGATAACTCTGAATAGTCTTCTCCAGGTAATACCACCATATGGCCATAAAACATTCCTAATGGGATTTTACAACGAGTTGTGGACATACCATATCGTCCAATGGTTGTTATCTAAAAATAAGACATTACGAATTAAATTGTTATTTCTTAAAAATTAAATTTTTTTAAATAAAATGCCCACCTTTAAGTATCTACAAACTGGAGGAGGCTGTAAATCACTGACCACTAAAGGTTTAGTGCCTATATCACCAGCAACTACAAGCCGAATGCCATCAGTTTCTTCACTTTTTGTCCAAATGTCAATTGACAAAGATACTAGGTCACTACAAGCGGGAATCATCAAATCAGTCAGCAGAACTGGAGCACCAAAATCCAAGATTACAAATCTTCTTGCTCCTGAATGCATTCTCTCAACAACCAAAGCTTGTTGTGGTGGCCAACACAACAGCCTTCCCCATGGAAAAGTTACCTCGTCTCGTGGCTAAAAAGATTAAAAATTAATAAGAATTTTAAAACTAGTTTAATAAATACACAAAATCAACTAAAACAAATTTAATTTTGAAGAAGTAAAAAGCTACCATTACTAAAGAAAAGAAATAATTTTAATTTAAATGACATTGAGTAAACAAATAATAATTCTATTTTTTAGATTGTTTTGTTAAAAGCATTAGAAACTACTCTATGTGGCTAACTGATACTCAAATTGAGTTAAAAAAAAATAATAAACACAGATTATATAAGAATTTCTAGTAAAATATTGCAAATGCAGAAAACCAGCATCCAATTTTTACATTTATTTTCTACTACAAAAAGATAAACTAAAAGAAATCTACGATAAAAATTTTATAAATAAAATAGTATGTGTATTGATTGAAATCTCAATTTAATATTAGGTTTTGCATAATAAAAAAATCAATAAAATAGTTATTGATATTAAACCCAATCGCTATTGTAAATTCTTATTACAAACCTCTAAATTGAGAAATCAATTTATAGTTTAGTATTAAAAGTAATTGCAAAATTTAAAAAAAATATATAATAGTTCTAACTCAAAACCTTAATCATCACAGTAAGTGTGTGTACTTGAAATATTAATAGATAAAAGTTATTGTGCACACATTTTTATCAGAACAATATTGCAAGCGGTTTTAATTTTTTAATCTATCCTAAATTTGCAAGGCCTTTTGTTAAATAGTTTGAATTAATGAAATTAAATTCATGTAATTATTTTTTATATTTGTATTAGTATATCTTTGCCAAGAATTTAAAAGCACCTAGTAACACTAGCACAATATTTTCAATGTAATCCTCTAGTGTAAAGCTTAGTCGATAATAATGTCTTAAAAATTAAAATGTTAAAAACGTGAGTACAATATTATTTTGATAGAGTCGTAGGAATTGTATATAGAAATGAAGTAAAAACGTAACAATTTAAAATAGCGAAACGTATATGTTTTTATGTAAAAACATAAAAGATGAATAAGATTTTTGCTTGAAAAGTCATTATCGATAATATCCAATCCCCTTATACATTCAAAGTTTGAATCTCTACCAAAAAAAGAATATGAACAGAACAAAAACAGTAAGTTCCTATAATTAACGAAAAATAAAATAAAAAAGGCAATAACTTTGATCCAACTGAGCGCAATCGTGTCTACCTTCTTCGCACCGGTATCTTCAACTTTGTGCGCTGAAGTACCGACATTGGCGACCGAGGAGGATTTTTCTTTTGGAATGGAGGTTAACGTTGGGGGTTTATCGCTATACACGCTCCAGATGTGCGTTGTACCGCACTGTACATTGCTAGCTTCGTCACTATCTGATTGATCATCAAGTGGGTAAAAGTCTTGGACCTTCGATAGAACTTCATAGTTGGCCTTCGGAACATTTTTCGTGCACTGACTAAGAAGATCGGTTAATTTGGTTGTCAACTTAGCTTGAAGATCTGGTCCTAGTGATACAGCCTCGAAGTTCTACAACGTTACAAGTATTTTTTTTCGTCATAACATTTATCTAAATCGGGCTCAAACAAATTCTTTTTCGGAATTTTTGCGTCGCCTCTTTTTATTTCTACTTTTACCGTGAAAATTGATAATCAAAAAAACGTTTCTGCTGAGCAAGGGAATAACTTGGTAAAGTTACACCGGCCAATGAACTACAATTTCTTTTTACAAGTTTCACGTTTCACACAAAAGTTAACTGTATTAGTTTCGATTAACCAATCCTCATTATTTTTCTTTTTAACGCTTTTTGCATAGCACGATTTTTCTTTAAGTATCCTAGCCTACGTTTTTGTAACTCAGTCGTTTTTACTTTTCATTGCAATGTCAAAAAAAAGTATACAAAAAGGAATGAACACCATGCTTATTACATAAACAAAATTACAAATTCAAAATGGGAAAAGAATATACATTTTTGCTGCTTACATAGGCATGATGAATTATTTTGGTGTCAGATGCCGCATTTGTAGTAGGCGCTCCAGATTCATAAAGTGCACTTCCAATTGTTACTGTGTTAACAGCTGGATCAATTTTTTCCATTTTTGTACCATCCGAAGCAGCATGACAAGTGAAATGTAAAGGTTCGACCTATGATAATGATTGGAAAACAATATAGTATTAATAAAACTTTTTCTTTAAAACAATTAAATAGCTATTGTCATTTAAATGCTGATCTTACTTCCAACAATCCTTTCATACTGTGATTAGTACAAAGGGCTTTTAGTTTACTTGGCACGATGAGATCACCTGCCGAATTTGATGGTAAAGATAGTAAATCTCGCAAATCAATTGCGTCTTGAGTATAAGTTGAGTTGGTTGATGTTACAGATGTACTCGACTGTTCATTAGTCGCAATTGAAGAATATGTATTAGTTATAGGTACTGAACTAGATTTTGGAGATACTGGTGGATCCATATCAAATAATTCTGTCTCAAATGGTGAATTGTACAATCCAAATCTAGAAAGAAAAATATTTTAATAATGAACGATTTATTTATTTGAATCATTAATACTATAACTGAAACTTAATTTTCTATTTATTTATTCGTATATACCTTGTAGCTAATAGCAAATGATAAGGATTATTTCGTTTAGACATTTCCGTAGAAATTTCTTGAATCAAATTAATGCATTGTTGAGCTACGCTGTGATTTCTATCTAGTGGTAATAGCCTTGTAATGAGTACAGCAAGCCATCTCAGTGAACCAGCCCACTGCACACTTACTATTTGGGGTAATAAATTAGCTAAAACTGTCAATACGGCTTCTTCAAAAGCATGAGGTGCTGGATCTTCCAAATTGTGAAGACCCCTTTAACATAAAATTTCTTAATCAATAAAAGTTAATTTAATTATTATAACTGAAAACGATTAAAGATACGTACTCGCTGCAAAGTACAATGAGTTTAACACATTTGTGCGCTATACTCCGACCAGCGTGAAGAAGACACGTTCGTAGAAATGAAGATAGTTTTCCTTGAACACAATGTACAGTTTCTAACTGCATTGCTTTTGTTTTTATGCTATTTAATCCAGTACGTAATCGTGTTAGTCTTATTGCAGCTACCCATATCAAAATATCCAAAGCTAAAGACTGAGCCACTGGCGACCTTTTAAAAAATATGGAAGCGTTGTAAATACTGTAGTAATTTATAAGTTATAGTGAAAATAATCCGATTACTTACTTATTTGGTGTTTCCAAACAGGCTACACTAAGTAAATTGTCAATAAAAATTCTTGACTCTAACATGGCGCACCTTTGTAACTTTTCACTTGGAATATTTGTAGGTTGCACAGATCTTACAGTTATGGAAATTTCGTGAATCCAATCACAGCCTAACATTTAAAAATTAATAATATAAGTATCACATTTAAATTATAAAAAAAAATATGTCATGTATTAAATACCATTATAACAGTCTAGTTTTTTAGTGGCATTTGCAGCAAATCTTTCTACTGTAGCACCAGGAGGAAGGGGACCAGCCTCATCTATCCTTAGTTTCTTAGAAGTTGGTGGTTTTGACTCCAATAAATTAGATCGAGATTTTGAATAAGCCTGTTAAAAAACGAAACAAATATTAATATAACAAAATAATTTTAACTTACCCAAATCTTACTGAAGTTAAAGTAACAAACATACCCCTTCCTTTGTAGGATCGATTAAAGCTTTAATGTGAACCAAGAGAGTTTTAGCTTTAGTACGGAACAATTTAGGGCTAGTGAGAGTGACACAACCAGAGTGATCAGACAAATCCATGCACCTCTGCAAATTAATGGGCCCACAAAGGATTTCTGTATTGTGATGCCTTTGGTATTCTTCAGTGATGACAGGATTGTCAGCTTTCTGTTCGTGACCAATTCTAAAATCTATTTTTTCATCCACTGGATTTAAAACAGGTTTGCTCCCTATTCCAGTCATGTTCTGCTTCAAAAGTGTCACTTGTATCATTGGAAGTTCTAAACATGGAAAATGCAAACTAAATCGGACATCAACATGTCCAACATTTCCTGCGGCACTACGAGGCAAAGTGAGTTCAAAAACGTGCTCATCCCAAGTAGTTCTAAATAAATTGAAAAGAAATGCAATTTTAGTTTAATTCGAATTTTAAAAAAGATTTACTATTTAAAGATGTAAACTTACGCATCATTTTGCAGCCTCCACGTTCGCGTATGTCTTTGATCCTCAGATTGATGAAGATGCTGGGGATACCGGCGTTGTCGCTGAGCTTGCATCATTTCACTCCAACAGGGTGGTACAGTGGCTCCATAAGCTGGTGAATGTCGGTCAAATCTCGTCAAATCATATAACATTCG
The DNA here is from genome assembly GCA_900480045.1 of Eurytoma adleriae. Taxonomy (NCBI): domain Eukaryota; kingdom Metazoa; phylum Arthropoda; class Insecta; order Hymenoptera; family Eurytomidae; genus Eurytoma; species Eurytoma adleriae. Next base: position 20,695 of record UXGC01001201.1, read on the forward strand.
TAAATCATGGTATGTGAGATTTTGCTTATGTGCCAAAATATTGTCCCTAAAAGAATTACGTTAATTTTTGTTTATTTTTATTTGGACATATTATTTTTTAAAGAATATTGTAAAAATGTACTAACTGATTGGTAGGAGATGATGTTGATGTACTGGGGGTAGTCAATTCACTTTCGTCGCTGATATTAGCATCAGTGATCATGTTTAAATCGTCTACATCTTTCTCTTCTGTTGAATCATCTTCTGTTGTTGTACTGAAGAACTGAAGTGATCCATCGCTAGTACAAGCACATAGCCTCTCCACTCCTATTTTAACACACATTTATTTTACTCTTTTAGCTTCATTAAATAACTTAAAGAACTACATTACTTTTTATTCATAAATGTTAATATAATTATTCAAGAATTATTTATATCAATATTCAGAAAAGATAGCAAATTAAAACACTTACTGGTACAATAAGCAGCTGAAATGAATTTTTTTCCATCAATTTTTGCTTCGGTAAGGGTTTTGAGACTACTTAGATCTAATAATCTCACAACACCATCCCTACAAACTAAGGCCACTTGTCCACGGGGTTCATGTGTGTCTATATCATCAGAGGTATTTGCCATGAAAGACATACTGCTTGACAATCCTGATGTTTTATTCTTTTCAACAGCAGGTAGTAGAACGACTTCATTAGGTGCCTGATCGGACGGTAATTCTCGCCTGAGAATCGGATCTGAATTCAGTTTTACTACTTTGTCTGAAAAGTCCAGGGAATACACAAGAAGAATAGCATTCAAATTTGTCTCTGCTTCATTTTGCGTCTCTCCATTAATCGTGGTCTTTGACTGGACATCATTGTGATCCCAATACATGAAACTTTTGGGCAGGGCTGTAAAGAAAATTATTTTTGTATTACAGAGAAATGAAATTTATTAATACGGAAAGTTTTATAATATTTCTTTTTATAGATATTACATTTTGGTAATGTAACCTAATTTAAAAAATAATATCCACTAAACTTCTCTAATAAAACTCAAGTTCTTTTAAATATTGAGATTATAATAAATTTTTCATTTTTTAATTTGATTTTCTACATTTATGGATTGAGCCCTAAATATAAAATAGTGTAAGGAATATAAATTAATTGTGACATCTCAAAATTTATGCTATATAAAATCATTAATTAAAGAGATTTTTTTAGGAAAAAATCTTTTTGAAATTTTGTTAGTGCAAGAGACTTGGTCGCATTTTATAAAAAAAAGTACTTCGTTTAGATCTTGGTGGTTGTCCATGAGTAACATAAACGCGTCCTAACGAGGAAAAGCACATTTCACTATTTCCGCGAAGTTTAAGCGCATTTCGCAATTCCCCATCGAGAAAAAAAATACATTTCTAGAGTACCCCGCGAAGTGAAGCACATTTCACGAGATGAAAGTGACTTGTGACTTTCCCCCTTGAAAAACAGACATTGTTCAAAAACGTTAAACGTTTTAAAAACGTCCTCTTGAAAATTTGTGCTGTTAGACCCTCAAAAAAGGCACATTTTGCGAGAATTTCCGTGAAAAAAAATTTCAAAATTTCAAAATGTGCTTTTCTTCGCGGCAAAATCCGATAAGTGCTTTTCTTCGCGGCAAAATTCAGAAAAGTGCTTTTCTTTGTGGCATTTATGAATTGTCCTTTTCTTTGTTAGGAACGACGATATATCCTATAGCTTCTTTTGCATATTACAAAAAAAATTTAGAAACACAAATTCAAAGAAATTTTAATAAAAATAATAAATATTTATGAAACTCACTTTCGTCATCGACGTCCATTTGATTGGTATTTGAAAAAGTATCTTGCACATTGGTATCACTTGGTGGACAAAGTGTAACAAATAAATGCCTCCCATCCTTCGTAGGTATCACATTGTTAATCCTCAAGGAATCATCTGCCTCTATGCGTATCGTCTGTATGACGACAGGTTCCGCTTTTGTCGTCTTGATCGTGTCCAATGCCTTCCTCAATTGTGTCATCTTGGATGTAGAAGCAAACTGCTCGGGTACATACGGGCTGATCGGATTTGAATTTGCATCGAAGGAGCTCGACGTGGGTGTTGCAGAATTCACTGGGATCCCGTATATTATGCCGTTAGCAGTAGGCATGGGTAGAACAGTATGGGGTGGGGCGTAAATGCTATCAAAATGCGTGGTGCCGACCCCGACCATCTCCGAGTCCACATCCTCGATCATCTCCTCCAGCAAGAATTTGCTTAACAACATCTCTTGGTACAAGCTTTCTTGCCTCATGCCGTTCGAGCTTGCACTCGTTCCAGTACCGGAGAGTTGCTTCTTACTTTTGGTACCGTCTTTCGAGTTCTCTTTTTTCGGAGGCTGGGGCTGCGCCGTTTTGTGGTGGAAATCACAGAGCACGAGATAGTGCGACCTCGACGGACTGCACGAATCGTCCGTTGCCACTTTCATTATGTCGAGGCTATTGCTGCTCGCCGCGCTGTTTACACTGTTCATAGCCCGAACTAAGGAAGATGAGGAGGCCAGATCCGACGATGCAGCCCAGACGTTTTCCAACGTTCGCATCTGCCGATGGGCGGACGAGGAGCCTGAACTGCTCACGCTTCCAATAGAGCTTGAACTCACCGAAATGCCACCGACCAGACAAGGTCTGATTGTGGTTTGAGCCGCAGATCCACTTTCCGGCGTTGACGCGGAATTTGGTGAATTCGTACACTTATTCTCATTCGCAGATTTAGGACCATCGACTAATGATAACGCTGTCAGCTGGAGTTTGTTGTTACTTTGGAAACTCGAACTGGGCTTGTACGCATCACTAAGTGTGTCGCTTTCCGAAGCAAGACTTGGAAGGAACGAGGTTGATGATGACGAAGCCGTTTTTGAAGTAACGAATTGAAAGGAATCTTTGTTGTTTACCTCTCCATCGCTGGGATTTATATAAAAGGACACTTCTCTCTAAAATTAAATCAATATTTAAATATTATTGTTAATTTTTAAACAAAATTTATGCGCAAAATTTATATCGAGTCTAACTACACATACAAAATTTATGCGCAATTAATAATTTTAATAAGCTCATTTCTTAAAATAAATTATCGCAATAATAATTAAAATAACTCTACTTTGGACTTTAAAGTTTAATTAATTTAATACAACTGCAATAAAATATACCTTTAACTGATTGTGTACATTCCAGACATTGATAAAACCACTTTGTGAAGATGTTGCTACAAGGCCTGACACATTAGTTGTACCTATAACGTCAACACTATCACCGACAGCTTGTGCTGGTGCAGTGGCTAACGTTACAGAGAGTGGCACATTTTGAGTGTATTCGCCTTTTACAAAAGGGCAAACTGGTGAATGGCGTTCATGTTCAGACCATGGCTCATCTGTAGGTTCCCAACAGACGAGGCATACACTGCATGTGAAACACATAGCTCGATCCTCACCTGTTGAATTTGGTTGATGATAAAAACCAGCTTGTGCCATTTGGTCTGGTAATGCCCACCTACAATATAAGATAAACAAGTTTTAATTTCACGCAGAATTACTTATAAACTGAACTTAGAAGATTAGTGTCTTAATTTTAGTAAAATATTTTAAAACTTACTTGTAATTCATGTGCGGCCATTTTGAAAAAGTGTCTCGACGAGCTGCTTCACTGAACATCAAAACTTTATCATCACTTCCACTTTCCATAACAAGACCAGGTAATAAACCATTTAATCTTTCGCTAATGGCTGAAGCTATGGGTAGTGCAGGAATTTGTTTATTTCGCTTTTTTAATTCTGTCACCAAATTTGAACACACCAATTTTAATGCTCCATGTGGTAATTTTAAACATATTGTGTTCCACTGAAACAAAAAATGTTATCAATTATTTTTATTACATTAATTAACTTCCATAAATTAATAAAAAAATAGTGTCGCACCAGATTAAGAATTTATTTAATATATGGTAATAATTTTAAAAAGTAATAACCGCTTACTTTTTGGGCCTTAATTCCTTTCTTTCTACTCGTTTTGGCAAAAGCTATATTGGTAGACAATTCCTGTAGCACTTCTTGTACATGATCCACTCCCGGAAGCTCTACTGATCGCAAACAATGGTGCAATAGTATTGCTTCCGAGAGTAACATTTCTAATTTAATAACATCTTCACTTCTAAAAACAGGCATCTGCAAAATTGTATCCAGTAGTAGGACACCATTGTAATCTCCACGAACTCCAATTCCTTTGCCATCTGTATATAGAATTTTATCTACTCCTTCACCCAAATAAACACCATGTAGCTTTCCTTCAGATTTTCCTGAAAATAATTACAAAAATTAATAAATTTCATCAAAATAAATTGCTGTATATTTTTATTAAAAAAAAAAAAACTAATTAAATTAACTACACAAAATATTTTATTTAGTAAAATTGGTATAGAAATTATATTATATGATGATTTTGATCAAAGATGATTTGATATAAAATAAATTTAAAGGTTGCCAAAATTAATAATTCGATTAACTCATTTTTAATTTTACAATTTAATAACTGCTAATTGAATAAATTAAAAATAAAAATTTACAAAACTTGAATCATTTGTAGAACTATACTATTAATGAATTTACATTGCAAATTTTTTGTTAATTCCGAATACTTTTCTAAAGAATCAGCTGATTCATAGATAGTTTAAGATTAAAAACTGATCTAATAATTTATGTTTTCTATTCTTTTTATTCTAAATAAATAAATTGTTAACAGATATTTGTGCAAGTATTAAGCTTTTAAAGCTACTAATTAAAAAAAATTAAAGGTTATTGTACACTGTCAACATACAATTGTCAATTATAAAGTCAATTATAAAGTTTATGTATTTTTTCAACAATTGTGCAATAGGTAACAAAGAAAACGTTTGAAAACTTTTTTTTTGTCAAATATAAAAATAAATTAAGTTTCTAAGTCATTTTGATAAATATATTTTTCAACCATTCTATGTGTAAAAAAGTACTTTTCTTAACTACTACAATCATTTCAACTCTCAAAATCAGATTACATCAGTTGATAAAACGACAGTTGGTTAAATTGAGAAGAAAAATAAAATATATTAAAGAACTAATTCAAAAACTCTATTTTACTCTGTATTTAATGTCTCAATGTCAACTGATACAATGTGTATACCCGTAGTACCAATTCAATGTCTAAAACTGTTATCAGAATAAAAACAAACAGTCTCCCCAGTAACTTTGAAACAGTTTTTTTTCGTTGACAACTCAAAGACCAGAAAGCAGAAAATCAGAAACGCAATGAATCCTAAGCTGGCAATAACGAAACACACCCCATTCAAAGCAAAAAACGTAATATTACGTTTCAGCAGGTACCAAGGCGTCTAAGGTGCCCAGGGCACATCCGGGCAGTCCCAAAAACAAAAGAATCCTCTCCTCCCCAACAAGTAAACGCGCCTCGCGATCGGCACACATGGGCGCCTCCTCCAGGAGGGGAACGCCGAGGAATTCGCGCGGCGCACCCCGGGGCAGGGCTGTCATCGCGGCGGACAAAGGGGATCGTCCGCGGGGCGGCTCGCGCTCTCGCGAGGGAGGGTCGACACTCACCGGACAGAGAGTCACACCTCTGGAGGATGTCGCCGCAGTTGATGTCGAACACGCAGACCTGGTCGTTGGCAGTGGTGATAAGGAGGATGTTGAGGTTCGGGTGGTAGACGATCTGCCTGCACTCGGCCTCGACGCTCAGGTAGCCGTCCACCTTGAGCAGCCAGGGATCGTCATCGGCCATTTTATGCGAGTAGCGCTGGCCGTCGCCGCTGCCGCCGCCGCCGTCGTCGTCGTCGTCGTATTATAGCTGCGTCGCAACCGAGGGAGGCGGCCCGCACACCTTCGCACCACCGCAGCGCAGTGCCCCGCCGCCGTTGGAATCCCAAAAAGTCGAGCACACACGGCCGCCGCGCGTTACTCTCTCTCTCTCTCGCTCCGCGCGCGCGACGTTATCGCAGCTCTCCGTCTCCCTGTGTGCCTGCGCCGTCGTCCGCGCACTCCTTTCCTTTTTTCCTCTCTGCACGCGCGCGCTCTCCCACTACCGCGGGAGTAGGCAGCAGCAGCAGCTCTGCCTCTCCGCGATGGCCCGACTCGCTCCCTCTCTCTCGCGCGCTCGATCCCCTTATCTCCGTCTCCGTCCGGCAGCAGCTCGGCGCGAGGAGAGCATCACAAAAAACATGGCGCACTCGCAGTGCAAACACTAGCCCGTAGTCGCGAACTCGCCATCTTTGATAATGGAACGTCACACGGCGGGTGTGACGCCGCGGGGCGCCGATATTTCGCGACGTTTCACGATTATTCGCGATTTTACAGCGGTGCGCGCGGACGCGAATACACTAGCACGGTCGAGGAGACCCGCGAGCGATGCGAGCTGTCTCGCTCTCTCTCTCGCGAGTTTCTCGGCCCCCGACGATAGTCGCGTAATCGTGCGCGCCTCCTGGCAGGATAGGACCTGAATGTAGGCGCGCAGTAGACGAGCACCTCGGAGGGACCCGCACACGTGTGCGCGAATGCGAGATAAAATGGAAGAAACAAGTGGCGGTTTTATCCCTTTCATCCCCACCCTCCGGCTCGACTTGCGCTCGTCTCTCTCGCGGAGATAAAGCGGCCAGCTCAAATTTTACAGACGCGTCTACTTTGCTTTTCTAATGCGCGCAATGGATTTTAGCTGCGCTGACTTATCAATTTCGCGAGTCGATAAATCAAGTGGTTTACTCCACGATTTTCGCGACGGCTTGTTTGAAGTTTAGTTTTATCATGTTACTTTTCCAAATTTAAGAAAAATAAAATAAAAAATTTCTTTTACAAAAATTCGATTATCGTTACTACATACAAATGAAATTTTTTAAATAAACAGCAAAACTCAATAACAAAACATTTATTTTTATTATTTACATATATTCTAAAACTACTCTTCAGCTTCTTGCTCTTCTGTTTTCTTTTTCCACAATTGCGGTCTTGCTTCTGGATATTTATCTGTTAAAAAGCTCCTCAGTTCTCCATGCTCAGCATACATTTGAATTCTGACTTTGTCTTGATTTCTTAGGTATTCCATTTTTCTTTGTCTAATGTGATAGGATTTATAATTTGCATAGAATGGAGGAAATTTTTTCTTTTGTTGAGTAACTTTTCCTCCCATAACGTACTGCGTAAAATCTAAAACTTCTGTTGATTTTACTTCTTCAGGTTTTCGAACTTCAGATGGAGTAGCTATCACTTTTGGATACATTAAATTTTCCTTCCTTAACTCTACTAAATGTAGCTTCTTTTCCTCAGCTAGTTGCTGATGATTTTTCTGCAATGAATAAAAATTAAATATTAGCTAATCATCATGATATAGAATTACTAGAAAACAAAACTTAATAAATTAATTATACTACTGAAATGTTTATAATGAAAAAATAAAGTAATTTTTTGAATTTGTTTGATTTTATTTTTAATAGATCAGTTTTAAAATAAATAAGATATTACTTATATAGATTTCTCACCTGTTGTAAAAGTCCAATTAAGAAAGCTTTAATGATGTGCTGATAATTTATTGCTCCTTCAACTTTAACTCGAAGATCTTTTATTCCTATAACTTCGCAAGCACATGTAATAGCTCTGTGACATCTCAAACCAAATCCCTCTGGTTTTTTTGAAACAAACAGTTTAGTGGATCCAAATTGTGAAAAGAAGTCATGGAAAACTGTTAAGTAGAAATATATAATTTTAGTACAATACTTAATTTTTATATTTCCATATGACATAATGAAATATACCTGTATGATTATTGTACAAAGGAACATGCATTAGCTTAACTCCAGCTCTATTTTTTGCTAATCGTAAAGCTGCTTTTGCTTCAGGAGCTTTACCCAAAGCAATACCGCACAACCCATTCTTGTTACCAGTTATCACAAATGAACTGAAATTCCTTTTTTTTCCCAAATTTCCAGTCATATGTGCAACAATTTTATGTTCTATCACTTTGGTATCAAATCCATCAAATGTTTCTGTTAACATAAAATAAAATAAATTAATATTAACATGAAAACAAATTAATCATGAACATACTTACAGCTTTTACAGTCAACGAATGAAGAGATATTTAGTTATTTTTTATTTTTACAAAAAAAGTATGAGGCAAACATTTTATTTAATGATATAATATTCATTTTCAATTTTTGTTAAATACAAAAATAATTTACATAATATTATTCAAAATATTTACACTTTTTTAAATTATTTTTTTAACGAAAATTGAAAATAAATGATTTTCATTTATTTTTGTTAAATTTATAACCCTGAACATGAAACAATATTACAATATTGAATCTATTATAAAATTTTCATAAGAATTTAAAGTTTTTTTTCAAAATAATAGCAAAGTGAATAAATTTAATCAATAAATATATATTCAATCTTTATTTTTACCGTCACCAATTGGATCTGGAGGACCAATACTTTTGCCTCCAACTTTTGCACTAGTCCAACCTCTTTCTAAAGGATGAACTCTTCTAGATCTTTTAACACCCATAGAGTCTCGCATTTTAATCAGCTTTGCTTCTCTTCCAGTATCATCAGGTAATCTTTTCTGTTTAACAACAGTTTGCCCTCTCATAATTGGTCCAGTTAATCCAGGCCATAACATGTTAATTTTTCCAACGCCAAGCATTTGACCTCTGTTTAAATCTTTTATCAAGTTTTTAAGTCCTTTTCCTCTACCTCTGTGTCTACCAGCATTACTGACACTGGTTACAGATTTCCACAGTGTTTCGGCAGTATCTTAAATTAAAAATGCACTTAATTTTCTTATTTTAATATGTATACATCAAGATTAAAGTACATACTTTTGGTGAAAAAAGACGTTGGGCGAACCAGACATGTTGTTAAAATTTGTGATTTTAGAAAATTAACATTTGTTACATTATTATCGTTGGTAATAATTCCTGAAAATAAAATACTTGTAAATATAAGATTTAAGGTTATATTTATAAAAGATTCATTTTTTAGTAAATTCTAGAAAATGACAGGAGAAAATAAGATTATTTACGATTTGTTGATAATAAAGACTGTTGAATCGGTTTCACAAATGAACTATAAACTCTTAATAAACGAAAAGCCATTTTTCTTTGTAAATTAGCAGTCGACTTTCGACTGCTGCAGACAGCAGTCAGCACGCATACAAGCAAAGTTGCAGTCTAACCCGCCGCAGCGTGTAAAACTGTAAAATGATTTTATCTGAAAATCAAGGTAAAACAGAAACCACTATTACCGTCAAAGTTACAGAATTATCTACATTATCGATGAATGTACGTATGTATGTACAAATACCTATGTATAAATTAAAAAAACACGTGTGGGTCATGGGATAGGACCCCCGAGAGGAACGCCGAACGAAGTTCCCTTATTGGCACCCCCTCACTCCAAGCCAAAAATTGTTACGAAAATGCAATAAAAAAAATACCACCAAAATCTACTTGTTACCGTCACTATTATACGTACACTCAAATCAAAGGCCGCCGAGTGTACATATGTACATACACTACTGTTCGTTGAATTTCTTAGGGTAGGGTAATAGGACGACGGAGAATAATCGGTATTAATGGATGCTTCCATAAATCGAGAACCACTGTCACTATTAGTCTCGATGTTACTAGGTTGATTATAAGAAATAAAACAAATTATTGCTTTAAAAATTAATTTCAGAAACGGTAAAACAATAAAAAATACTAGGAAAAATCAAATGTATTTTTGATTAATAGGAAATAAAAAATTATGGTTTTAAACACGAATAATGTAATAACAGGCATTAATTGCTTAATTTCTTAAACGTTAAAACAATATTAAATTCTAGATTAAAAATACTTGAATAAAATTAAATCTATTTTGTTTAATAGGAAATAAAAAATTAATAATGTAACAACATTCTTTAAAGGGATGTGAAACCCAGTAGGCCAATCAATAGAGGGTTTTTCCGTGGCAAAAATTGTAGGGAGACGAGACCTGCGCCATCACATCGGGGAAAATGAGTAGATCTATTCAAATATAAATCCAACACGCAAGTATGGGTAATTTCTTTGTTATTAACAAATTAATGCAAGAAAACGTGATTTTTTCGGATTTTTCTTTCCTGACTAAAAACTAATAAACCAATCTTAATGGTGTAAAAAGAAAAGATGTAGAGTATTAAATTACGAATAAAATGAGCAGCGACACGACTCGATCGGATCAATATTTTCAGAGAAAACCCGAAAAAACGAGCGAATTTTGTTTTTTCTTCAAACATTAATTAAGCCGCCAATTTTTGAAATACAGCGTACAGCTTCCGGGACATAATAGGTTTCAGTAAGTACTTCATTTGTGCAAAAACCTGGCGCTGTCGGATA
>UXGC01001202.1:0-31094 GCA_900480045.1 Eurytoma adleriae
AAGGTAAGCTTCTCTCTTGATGTGCTCTGAAGTTAACCGCTGGGAGCCGCCTGGCTCCTACCCGTGCCATCCCTGCCACAAGGCACAAGGCACAAAAGTATACCTACGTATATAAAAGTTACTACCATAATGTCAACGACAAAAACCCTAAGTCTAAATAAGTACTCCGATAGATAGGGATTTTAGAAAATCACTAAACATTGGATATTTCACTCTTTTAACTTTTTGGGAAATGACATAGCCTACTCGAGATACAATTTTTAAAATTCCTACCTTATCATCAATGAGTGAGTACCATATTCGAATATTATAAAATTCAAATATAAGATATGTTTACATATACTGTTTTCTTTTAAATTGCAGATCATTTTTAGAATTTTTATAAATTATAGAAAAACATAGTTAAAGATTTTGTAAATTTAAATTTCGCAGCAATGTCAAAACTCAAATTATCAAATTTTTTATTTTAGATTTTAATATTGTGCATGCATTTAAAACCCATTATATTCTAATGCTATTGAAAAATAAAGATATGATTTACATAATTTTTGCATACAAAGAATATAAAATATTTATTTATGTAGATAAATTTAGAATTTCGTAGTGACATAATAATGATACAATTAAAAATACATTTAAATGTTCGATGATGTTTACATTTTATTTACACAGTACATCTAAAAAAAAAATAAATTAAAAATTCACTTTTTTGGATTAGAATCAAATAACAAAGTCCTAATTTTCAAAACATCTTTTTCTGCTTTATGAAGTAACTTGAAAATTCCAGTTCCAACTGGCACTGGTATTCCCATAATTATAGATTCTGAAACACCACTGATTACATCTGTTTGGCCATAATAGGCAGCATCAAATAAATGATCGGCTGTTTTTTCAAAAGATGCTAAATTTAAAACCGATTCCTTCATTTTTGCTAATCCTTGCCTTGTTATTCCCAAAACTTCACCTCGGCTAGTCATTAAATCAGCAACAAGCATAGGATGTCTATAATCGATACTCATTCCATGATTTTCCATAACTAGTTTAATTTCAGTCATGATAGTCGCTCTTGCAGCTTCAATACCCAGAGTCCGAAAAACTTCAATTGTATTGTTCGAAGTAGTTTTTGAACCTTCTACACCTAATGTTGCCATTACTTCTCTCATATTGTCACCTTCAACAAATAATTTATAACGAGTTTTTCCAGTTGAATCGTCATTGTGTATTACAGCTCTAGATACAGACGCAATTCCTTTAACAATAACATTTGGTATGCTGTCTTTAAGTTGAGTTAGTACGTTACTCAAATTATTTTTCTGTTTGTTTGGATAAATTGTAATAATTGAATCTCCTTGGACAACTACATTCTTAGGTTGTAGTTTGAGTTTTGATGTGCACATTGAATAACGAATAGAATTTACATCGACTTCTAATTTCAAAAGTTTTATTCTATCAATGTCTATTTTTAAGAGTAAAAAGCAATCGTCAGGAAGATAAACTTCCTCAATATATTCAGTTATTTCTCCTAAAGTGGTTTTTTCAATGCGTCCCTTTACTCTTCTGGCAAATTCAGGATCTGTATCAATTTTTAGAGCTGCCGTTATAATTGGAGTACTGATTCTTGGGTTAGCATTGATGATTTCCTTAATACGTGGTACACCTTGAGTAATGTTCATAGAAGCAACACCTGCAAAGTGAAAAGTTTTCAATGTCATTTGTGTTCCAGGCTCTCCAATACTTTGTGCAGCAAGTGCACCAACAGCAGTCCCTGGTTCAATTTTTGCTTTCATATATTTCTCTTTACACGTGTGAATGAATTCAACTAATTGTGAAACAGTTAAACGTTCAATGTACTTATAGACTACTGCATTGGTTTTTATATGCGCTCTTGCCGCAGCAACCTTTTTAGCAACAACAGTCTTTAAAAATTGTTCTAACTCCTTCTTGAACTCGGTACTTAAGCAAGAGTATTCCTCCAACATCAACAATTCATCAGTTGCTTTTACAATACTTGGACCATCAAGTGGATCTTCATTACTGTAAGTATGTCTAGATTTAACATCGTCAAGCACTCGCTTGTAGTCAACTGGACAATCTTTGCCTTCCATGTATGTAGGATCCATAGCGTCTCCTCCATACAGTACTTGAACAATATCTCCTACCGAATTTCTTACAGTCATGTCATAATGAAGACAAAGATCTTCTAAACTTTTTACCAATCTTCTTTGCATGTAACCAGTTTCGGCAGTCTTCACAGCAGTATCGACAAGACCTTCTCTTCCTCCCATAGTGTGGAAAAAAAATTCTGTTGGTGTTAGTCCAGAATAAAAAGAATTTTCAACAAAACCTTTAGCAGCAGGAATTTTAGAGTACTTTTCAAAATGAGGCAGTGCTCTATCTTCAAATCCATTTGGCACTCGATGACCACTAATAGCCTGCTGTCCTACACAAGCAATCATTTGTGAAATATTTATAAAACTTCCTTTTGAGCCGGAAAGAGCCATAATTAGCGGACTATTACTCGGGTGTAGTTCTTTTAAACAGACTTTACCAGCATGATCACGAATTACTGAAAGTTCTTTTAAAATCATAGCTTCAAGAGTTTCTTCCTCAGAGCAACCTGGTTGACAAGGTAATCTACCACTTTCCATTTTCTTAATATATTCAGTACATTTTCCATAACCGCTATTGAGAAGCTCTTGTTTAGCCCTTAATAAACTGTGTCCAGGCGTTACATCGCCTATACCAATGGAAAAGCCTCTATTCATAAGAAAATAACTAGCTATCCTTGCCAGTCGCCACATTACAAGTGCAGATATGTCTTCTCCCCAGTCACGAAGAAGTATGTAAAATATATTTTGCTTGGCTCCAGAACCTAAAGTCGATTTGTCCATTGAACCAGCTAATAATTCTGAATTTCTAATTATGACATAAGAATCGTTGATACACAATTCTTCATTACTAGTATACGCTCTTCCTTTAGTTTTTAAGTTTGCTTTTACAGGACATTTACTGTTAGGCTTCAAGATGAGACTGAAAATTTGTTTTCCTGTCCACATAATTGTTGGTTTCAGAATACACGGTTTAGGCAGAGTTATATTCATTGCAGAGTCTGGGCCAGCAAGTAGACAACTTATTAATTGAAAAACTTGTGATTTATTCAAAAAAGTGTCTTTTTGAGTGAGCAAATATCCACCAGTAATAAAGTCTTGAGTAGCAGCAATTAAAAGTTCTCCATTTCTTGGAGTAACCAAATTTGATTTATTTCCCATGAGTACTAATGCTTCTGCTCTTGCTTCTTCAGTTTGAGGTAAATGTAGATTCATTTCATCCCCATCAAAATCTGCATTGTAGGGAGTACATACGCACTCATTAAATCTGAAGGTACGATTTTCTAATACCTTTGCTTTATGAGCCATAATACTTAGTTTGTGCAAAGATGGTTGCCTATTAAAAAGAACAACATCATCATCTCGCAAATGTCTCTCGACTTTGTCTCCATACTGCAGATCTTGTGCAATCTTCTGCCTATTTCCGTATCTTAAAAACTTTCTGAACTGAGTCTTACCTTCCACAACAAAATTAGCACCAGGGTGAACATCAGGACCATTTTGAACAAGACGTCGCATTAATTCTATATTACATTTATTTACTCTTTCTGGGTAAGTTAAAATTTTGGCTACATGAATTGGGACACCAACTTGTTCTATTCTAAGATTTGGATCTGGTGATATAACAGTTCTACTAGAAAAGTCAACTCGCTTTCCTGATAAATTTCCTCTGAACCTACCCTGTTTACCTTTTAGTCTCTGAACGAGCCCTCTGCCAGACTTTTTGGGTTGCATATTGAGTGGTATTCCAGACATTTCACTATTTATATAAAGAGCACAATGCAACTGCAAGAATTCCCAATCTTCGTTATACATTTGTATTTTCATACCACACTGTCGATGCCTCTGAATTGCATCATTAATAAATAAAATCTCTGTAAGTTTCATTGTCAAATTATCTTCGTTTGTACCTGCTTTCAAATCCGAAACAATACTTGGTCTGATAGAAATCGGAGGAACTGGTATTCTTGTTAAAATTAAATCTTTTGGTACACTGCATTGGGGGTTCATCATTAAAAGAGGAATGTCCTTTTCTGGTATTCGTTCTAATATACCTAATACTTCCAGTGGATTAAGAATACTAATCAAACCACTTTGTAAAATTCCTTCTAATTCTTTATTATCCTCTAAAACGGATTGATATTCTGTTAATTTTGATTGTACTATAACATCGGTGGGCTTTTTAGATTTATACTTTTCGTGAACTATTTTAAGAAGACCCGCTTTCTTAACAGTTCCATTCAGTTCTCCACAATAAGGACAAATGCTACATTTTTTAGCTTTCTCAAGAATCTGCTTTCTCAAAGCCTTTCTGCTTAAATAATTTAAATTAGAATTCAAAACACGATCAAGATACATTTTTTTATCTTTTGGGTTGAGCATCACTTGGGAGCATTTTTTGCAAACACTCTGTAAAATTCCTATAATAGATCTGAAATATCCTACGTGAAAGACTGGGAGTTCGAGATCTACATAACCAAAATGTCCAATGCATTCGTTTAAGGACTTTTCGCAAGTACCGCAATTGTTTGCATTGGAGCAGGTTCCCATCTTCTTGTCAAGAAGACCATAAGTGAGAGGAGTGTGTCCATTATCTTGGCTGTAGAGATTTTTTGCCACAACGTGTAGATGAGCCTGCTGTTTCATATGATGCCTGCTGTCGACTCCAAATGATACATGCGATATTTTTCTCGCAACGTCCGTTTCTCTGAACTGTTCTTTCACCATTTTGACTGTATTTCATTTGTTCATTCAACAAATATTCAATCCTTATTTACTCGTCAAGTCAATCGATTTCTTTTATCCAGAAATATTCTACTTTAGAAGGCAGCATACCAAACATGGTTATACTTGGTTATACTAACTGACAGTATACTGAAATAAAAAAAAAGCATGGACGTGAGATTGAGCAAAATAGTAAAGGCATAAGTATAATAAATAAATTACTTGATTTTTATAAATAATTTTACATGTCTTCGATGGAACTATTTATCCTGATGCAACATTCTTGGCTGCGGCCAGAACAGACAACACGTGTGCGAACGCATGTTTATATCTTCTTCTTATGGTTAGGTTGGCACCGAAACGTACGGCCATCATGTTTATATGGGAGGATAACAACACCGCATCCCAATGAACACAACTATGTTTACAGACATTTTGAAGACACTTTTAAGACGGGATCCAGTTAAAATAAACGTTTAAAGACGCTTTGAAGACGTTTTACGATCAAATTTGTCACAATCGCAATAAATAAAAATTCAATCTATTTTAAAACTTATTGTTATTATTGCATTTAAAGTAATCGTTGAAGGTCGTTGAAAAATAATTTTTTAATAATCATTTTTCAAAACTCGATGCATGCATATAAATTTATAATATTCAGCATTTATAAAGAAAATTATTGTAATAAAATTCTGCAAGTGCAACACTGCAACAATGCAATTCTTGCATCACGTGACGAATGACGGTCAAAAGGTCAAAGCTCTTAACGAATGTGACGATACTTGCAAGCTTCATTTTCGTCATAAATAGAATACGGTATATATAGTCAAAATTGGTATAGTATCTTGATTGTGTATACTTCTTTTAAGTTTTAAGTATTTACTTTACTTATACTTGCAGCTTTTACATATCACAATCACGCACGAGACACACCGGCTGACACAGATAAGCTTGAGGAAGACTTTCGTCTGTGGAATATCACAGTCAGTCTATCAGAAAGCCCCAAAGTAGCTGTAGGATAGGAATGTATATTTTGTAATTTTTTACAATAAGCTATATTGTATCTACTTTTATATTTCTTTAATAATTTTTTGCTTCTTTCATACTATCAACAATAGTGCAATACAACGAAGTAAAATATTCAAATAATTAATAATTATTATTAATACATTACTCTTAAAAATTTTATAACTTATTTACCAAATGGACTACCACGATAAGGATTTTGATAAGGTAATTATTCGTTTATTGTTTAAATAACTCAGTTATTAATATAATGCATTCCATGATAATGTTATTCAAATTGACAACTATTTTAGAATTTTACTGATTATTAATTTGACCGAATTTTACTGAGAATTAATATTTAACCATAATATTTAAGAATTTATTTATTTTTTGTATTACAGGAACATCCAAAAAACTTGATACCAGAACTCTGCAGGCAATTTTACCACTTAGGATGGGTTACTGGCACAGGCGGTGGAATTTCTATAAAACATGAGTAATTAACTAATTTATTTATTAATTTTTTAATATTAAAGAGTTTCAAGCAAACATTCATTTAATTCAAAGTACTTAATAATTTATATACTTGATAATATGTGATAAGAAAAAGCTTAAACTCTTTTATACTTAAGAAGCAATTGCTTCTGCATAAAAATAAAGAATTTAGACTGATAAGAAACAAAAATCAGAATTAATTTAAATTTTCAGAGACAAAATATTTATCGCTCCTTCTGGAGTACAAAAGGAACGAATACTACCAAATGATATGTTTGTTCAGGACATAGAAGGAAAGGATATTGAATTGCCGCCACCAGAAAAGAAGCTCAAAAAGTCGCAATGTACACCTTTATTTATGTGTGCTTATACCAAGAGAAATGCTGGGGCTGTTATTCACACGCATTCCAAATTTGCTGTCATGGTAACCCTTCTTTGGCCTGGAACAGAATTCCGAGTTACACATCTTGAAATGATCAAAGGTATGCCAATAAACCATGCACAATGCACCAATTCTTAATATCAAAAACTATGAAATATAATTCAATTTTTTGGCAGGAATTCGTAATCCAAAACTAGGTAGATATTACAGATATGATGAGGAACTTGTAGTACCAATTATTGAAAATACTCCTTTTGAAGAAGATTTAAAAGATCGCATGGCTGAAATTATTCAAGAATATCCAGAATCATGTGCAGTTCTTGTACGCAGACATGGATTATATGTTTGGGGTGATACATGGCAACAAACAAAAACAATGTATTTAAAAGCAAAATGATTTTTGACAAAACAATTTTTCTAAAATTATATTTGTAAAAACAATTCTCTTATTTTAGGACTGAATGCTACGATTATCTTTTTGATATTGCTTTACAAATGAAACAAACTGGACTGGATCCACTTATGACGCCAGAAAATCATGAACTCAAATACCAAAGAAAAAGCACAACAGTTTAAAATTTTATATTGGAAGTACAAAGAAATGTGCCATAGTGCAATGATTTTATGGAAGTCTTTTACAATTTTTACAATTTGTACAAAGTATAAAGTACAAATATTTACTTGTATTTCCATTTTTAGTGCTGACTGTAGTCGTAAAAATAAACTGAATAATTATTAAAAATTACTGAAAAAATATTCTAGAAAACTAACTTTTAATGTATTCATCTTGGTATTTACATATATTATATCATCTAAAAAATATTGATAAAATTATCAAAAAATAAATATAAAATTTTAAAAATTTACAATTTTATATCGAATGGTTTGAATTTAGCCTTAATTTTTTCTGCTAGCATAAATTCTTCTTCTTTATTTAATTGGCAATCTTTCCAATCAAATCTTTCAGGAATATCTAATATTCTATCACAGCAAACAACTTCTCGACCAAACTGCAGAGGAAAATCCTTTTTAATTCGATAAAATAATCTTTGGCCATCTGGCAATTCAACATAAAAATATAAAACACCTGGTGGTGCCATTTCATGAAGATCTATATCCAATTCCTTTATAGAGATATGATAAACTTGACCAATTTCCTGCAAAATTATTCAGAAAAGTTAACAAACATAATGCATCGAAACTTATTTTCAAATATTTTTTTAAACTTACTTGAAATACTTCTTTTAAAGATGGTGCTTGATTCTTATGAATAGGTACAGCTTGCAGTTGACAATGTGAGGTTTTAAAGTTTCTTTCAAAGAAAACAGGTACTCTGTCATTTAGAGCATAATATTTTCTTATGGCTTCCTAAAATTATTTAGAATTTTTAAATATGTATAAAAAGTGATAAATAAAAATTTATTATTAATAAAGCAAAATCTTTTATATACCTTGTATAGTGCTAATTCTTCTTTAACATTCTGTGGTAAAATTGACAAACTTTGATGATGTGTTATGGGTAAAATTAAAAAATGATCCTCTACCACTCCACCTTTTGCTAAAGCTAAATAAATTTCTTTACCAATGGAAATTACCAAATGCTTGGAAGCATCAGCACTCGATAAACAAAACCAACATTTATTTTGATCGAATTCCATTTTAGGTCTTTTTACTTTTTTCTTATCGTCCCTAGAATCCATATCATAGAAATATTGATTTTTCTCTTGAACTTTACATTTTCCTGGATTGTTTTGTAACATTGATTGAGGATATGGACTAGCCGTTTCATCTGTTGTTCTCATTATTAATTCAGACATTCTGGTTTTGTCAACTGGAGTTAAATTTAAAGCATATATCCACTTCTTTTTTTCAGAATTTCCTACTTTTGCCAGAGCTATAAATCGAGTTGCTATATCGATTCCATCTTGACTTTCATTTTGATTTCTAAAAATTAAAAAAATTATAGTATTTATTTATCATTCATATTTAATTTGTAATAAAACAAAATAAAGTACCTGTACGGAGGTCTTTCATAATGAATGTTTTCTAAGCCACAAGCATGGTATCGTGGTTTAATATGTGTAGCTAGCCACGATATTAAACTTGATCCTTTATATTCAAAATCTATTTTCTTTTCGTCTAAATTTGTCACTCCTTCGGGCCACTGCGAAGTTAGTAAAATATCTACTCCTCTAAAGGCAGGACAACCCTTTAAACATGAATTTCTCAGAGACATAACATCTTTTTCATCGAATGTACACTCCTTAGGATCTTCAGCATTTTTTTGCACTCCACTGAGATAAGCAATTTTGAGTCCTGTACTCGCTGTGTACAGCCCTTGCTTGCCCAAGTAAGTCAAATTATTACAAATTTCGCAGCCACTGATATCAGGATAATTTTTGACATCTGCTTCTTTCACTGGACCAATAATATATGTAGGAATGCTAATTGTCTTAGTTCCATTTTTATAAGGCTCCAATTCGGCATTGTTTTCACCAAAAAAGTTTCCAACGCAAAGTAAAAAATCGAAGGGTCCGTTCTTATTGTTTATCGCTTCAACTTTTGTGAATAACAATTTGAAGCGTCCTTCAACATCGCCACAAAGTAAAACCTTCTGTTTATCACCCATTCTGGTTGAATTAATTTATTTGCTTTTATTATTTATAGGTTATAATGTTATTGACTGCACTTCATTAATGAAAATGTAAAAATTATCAATTAGTGTTTTAATGTACACGTAGACAATAAATTGATGTAGTTAAATAAATCACTTTAATAATATATAAGATCTATTTGTTACTTTATATTGTTTACATTTAAAACGTAAAGTGGTTTTACGTGCCGTGTTTTCATACAATATTGTACTGATGTTGGTAACCCTAATCAGAATTCGCAATCGCAAAATTTATAAATTGGTCAAACTGTGTTAAATATATAGATGGAAGATTCGCCAAAATTTAAATTTACATTTATTAAAATCGATTTTAATCAGTGCTTTTCACAATAATTAATTACTTTTTAGTTTAAAAAATTTTAGAGGCAACATCTATTATAATTTTTTATGTGCATGTTAAGGCTAACTTAAAGTTGATTTAAATTGAAAATTAAAATAAAGTTTTTTAAAGGATAATTAATTAATTTAAATTAATATGCCAGTGAAAATTGCAAAATAATTCTTTCAATTTACTTTTATTCGATACTGAAACAAATTATTTTGTTAATTTTTCCAATCTTGATCATATCATGTATCTAAAAAATTTAAACAAGAACAAAAATGTTCCGCTGGGTTTTTTCATTAAAGCTATAACTTAAAAAGGAGCAATTTAAAAAATAAATAAATAAAAAATTGAAAAAGCTGCTTTTTAATGCTAAAATTTTTGTAAATAAAAAGGCTTAAAGTTGCTCCTTGTCGCATACTTAATGCAATTAAATCTACGAAGGTATAAAAAAAAAAAATAACCAGCGCAGCAATTGCAGACTTTTCCCAAATAGGATAAACTGTAAAATGCAATGTTTTCAGTTTTAGTCGTGTACATACATTATAAATTTTAAATTTCTCAAAAAAGAAAAATATTTCGTATAACGAAACATTCCCTTAACTAATGAATTAAAAAAAACTGCTCCTTAATCATCAATTCACGCCCCAATGAAACTATAGCAGAGAATAACACAAAATCCGTCCCGGTCAAAGTTCCCATGATTTTCCCACAGTGAACGGCTTAAATCGGCGTAAAAATTATTCCTCCCCGGCGAAGGACAAACGGAGGTGCGCGCGGCCACTAAGCGGCCAAGTCACGCGCCCACCCGCAAAGAAAGGAGCCACCAGCAACTTTACCCTCCCCCGGAAATTATGCAAAAACCTCTTCCTCCTCCGAGCGGCCACTTGCCGTCTCACGAGTATCGATGTCCGGCCCCCGCTGACAGCGACGTCGCACCTCAGTGCACCTTACAGTTTATACACACCTCCCTGAATATTTGCGCACTGCTCGGCGCGGAAAAGCGGCCGCGCGGCGAAAGTTTTCCCGAGTCCGGCTCCGTGAAGCGGCATAGTAATGCACTCGTGGGAAACTCGTCGGGGGCCCATAAAGTTTCGGCTGGTGGTACCTGCAGCGGGGCACCCCCGCGACGCGCCCGCCGCACGGAAGTGCGTGTATACCTGCCTGCGCGCACTTCCGAGCGGCTCGCATCCGCGCGAGCGGGATGGATCTCGACAAGTGCAATGATCCGGGCACCGGCCTTTCCCACGCTTTCTTCCTGCTCCAGGTCGATCCTTGCCTGTTTGCCCTGCTCCTTTTGTGCGCGGGACAAAAAGGGTGATTATAAGTTTGCGATGGCGAATCTTGCCGAGTGACTGTCTCCGGTGCGCTTTTGGGCGCAGTTTATGAGCTTTCCTTCTAATCAGTGGATTAATTATGTACGAGAAATTATTTTATTGCACGAATAAAATGACAATTTTAATTAGTTCTAGTATTTTTACAAAGATCGTATAGTATGACAAATTTTGAAAAAGAAAAAACGTAAATTTGAAGTCCAAACTTTATTCTACATTGGACGAATTTTCTTGTAAAAATTACGGAGAAATTCACGTAAAAATTAACGTGTGAAAAAAATGTGATGGTGGAATGGTAAAATCACTGTAATTGCTCATGGAAAGCTGCTTAATTTTTACAGTAAAAGCTGCTTCATTATTATGATTAGAAAAGTTTTATAATTTTTACGGGAAAATTTACGTAAATCTTACGGAGTTTTTAACATCGTCCAATATTTAGATAAAAAATTACGATAATTTTTCCGTAAAAATTACTAACGTTGCAAACCACGATTACGTTATTTTCCCGCAATTTTTGCAGTGAACTTCACCATAATTTTTACGAGAAAGTAGTTCTCTTAATGTATATTTCAATTTTACATTCAATAGATCACGAGATAATCAACAAAACTTCGAGTTTTTGAAAAAAGAGTGTTGAATATTGATATGTATTTTTTTTCAATTTAATATTTATAAACAAAGATATTGCACGTTAAAATGCATCTTGATTGCGGCGTGACAACTTGCGATGTTTTTGTTGCGAGATAAAGAATGAATTAAAAAAGAAAAAAAAAATGCGTTGATTATTTTCCAATGTCCTACCGTAGATGGATATAATGTGTATAAATCTAAATAACTTTTCATAGTCCTTTTCATTATAGGCAATAATTAATACAAAAGTATGACGCTTAACAATTAAAAGGCGTACGTATATCTCGAAAACAAAAAGTGGTGTCACGCGCTTTTGCTAAAATATCGTCATAGGTATAGTCATTTCTTTATCTAAAGACCCTTGTTAAATTAAAATTTATACCACATTTTACAATTTAATTCACCATCGCAATTTGATTTACTGAACAAAAAGGAAAACACCTGTAAAGAGCAGTTCCATGACCGATTAAGTAACACTTTAAAGCACGATAATCATTTGTTTTACTGATTTAAAGCCTTCGTGTAAGATATTCTTACGAATTATCAAAAAACAAATTTTTGATAATTCAGACAGTCGAATCAGTGGATGATAAAATTTAGCAGTTAAAAGATTAACGCGCTAAACGACGTGATGAAGATTACGCGCTACACACGTACTACTTAGATTGAAGGATAAAAACAGCATTATAAAAGGAGACGGAAGGCTTATTGCTACCAGAACACTGAAACGGAGTGTATACTTAATTTTCATAAGCAACAATGAACAAGGTGCCATTCATCCTGTTAGTGATTCTGATAGCAGTAGTATGTTACTCAGAGGTAAGTAGATTAACATTTTATTTAAATTTATTACCTAGAGCTGGCTAGAACTAAAGAAAATTTTTATTTCATGGTAAAATAATTTATTCACTGTTAACAGGGTTACAACGGGGATAAACCGTGCGGCTGCGGAATGGACCATCTTGAAGACCTTGCTGACTACAGTCACGAAGTGTACATTTCACACGAGGATGGATACCATGACTCTGCGGGCCTCGGCGATGGGATGTCAGCCTACGGTGCCTGGAGAAAATGAGAGCACAAAATTATTATTCAATAATAATTTTAACATAATTCCTGCGAACAGTCGATTTCATTTGATCTAAACGTGAATATTTTTTTTTATTTTATTTATTTCTATGCACAACCTTTGCTCTTAATAATTTCATTGGTTTCACATTATTTCGTGTTGGATAACTAGTTTGAATACTTAGAAAATTCAGTCTATTTTTTTTAGATATTTTTACTCTTTTACGAAAATTACTAAAAATATTCACGTTTCCGATTAAATAAATTAAAAAGTGCAAAGAATAAGAGTCTCTCTTCCAATATTAAATTGACTACGTACTATATGTACAAAATGTACGTTGCAAATCAGTATTTTTCATAAACATCACTTCATTGTTATCACGTCAACTCGAAAAAAATTATGTATATACTCATTTGAACAATCAATATAATTATCGTCAAGTGTCAATAAAATTTATAATTATAAAATTACTCATACATTTATTTAGCAACCACACAACCAAATAAACCTTAATCTGCTAATTACATGTAAAAAAATACAAATTTCATTAACAGTATTAGCAATAAAATTATTTGTAGTCTGTTAACAGCAACGGCAACAGGCAATCAATTTATTAACCGGCCTATACTGAAAAAGCTCACATGAGAAACGAGTGAGAATAGTGAAGGATTTTGATAATCATGTGATTTTATATGATCTGCGCCTGATCTGCATATGATTTAATTTTTTTATCGAAAAACCACTTAATTTTTTTATCGAAAAATCACACAAGAATCATGTGAGAATTACGTGATTTGCACCTGATCTTCATATGATTTTCATGTGACAATCGCGTTTGAAATTTTTAAGAAACAAAATACTGAAAACGCTTATTTCGATTATTATTACCTGTTACTATCCGGATAGTTACTATATATATCAGATGACTACATATAAGAGGCAAGGCAAGGAGGAGGCAACATGCACGCGACATTTCAATGCTGTTAGTTATTTTTTTATTGGTCTCTCCACACAGGATACGCTGCCTCCTTCTCGAACGTCGCGTGCACGGTGAAAGCAGCGCGCGAGGTTGCCCTCACGTTCTCTCGCGCCGACATCTTTACCCACCCACGTCGTCGAGGGGGAAACTCGGAAGCGGTGTATCCTGACGGCTGGACGCGAGCCATCGGAAATAGGAAGCACGGCCCTTCAGAGAGGCGATCTGAAGGCGTCGCAGGTGATGTTTTTGTAAATATGTTTTCTGTTTAAATAAAGGAGAAAATTATGATTTCTTAATAAAAATTGTGTAGTTATAAGTAAATATGCTCTCTAAATATTCACTTAGAAAATGTGAATAGTTATTCATATTTTCTATATAAAATGTCTTATTTTCAGATTTACATAGTGTATTTATATTATTCAAATGTTATAATTACTGTTAACGGAAAAAAATAAATAGATTCAACATTTTACACAGCAGATTTAGCTGCGTAAAATGTCAGCTTTAAAGAATTAATGTAGAATTTTATTAATGTATAAGATCGACTTTCTAGTTTTAGAATAAATTGATTTTTATCATGTTATTTTTTAATAAACTCAACACCACATATGTCGTATAGCTAATAATTTATGTTATTTTAAAAAAGATGTAAAATTTATTAATGAATCTGATTTGAGTTAACATTAAAATAGCACGAAAGGTGTCTGTGGTAAATAAAGCAAAAAATGTTGCGAGGGTGCAGGAAATGTAGAAAAAGAGGTGAATGAGGAGGGAAAAAATGAATGAGAGAAAAGTGAGAAGGGGAAAGACGGTTGTAACTGAACGAAAGACGGTGGAAAGTAAGACGAAAAAAATAATGAGAATGAAAGAGGGCTCGTGAAATAGGTGTGGGTAATTTGAGGAAGAAAACACAAAGTCGCTCTTGTACTATACTGCACTCACAAGTGAATATCCAAAAAAGTCGAGTTTTACGGGCACGTTTTAGTATATGTATAATTTTTCTCTTTCTAAAGCTACAACTGAAGTGACATTGAGAGGCGAAACATGCCTAATCTCACTATGTCGAAAAAATTCATAAAATACATACATATGTCTCGCTTTAAATATTTAAATTTATTATGAGAACTCAACAATGCACGCTGATATAGTTTAGCAGATTGTCGTAAACTAAAATTTATCAGAATAATTTAAACGTACTGTACATTTTTTAATTGTTAATTCAGATTCTATAGGTATATTCAAATATTATTTATTATATTTTCTGTATCTTGTTTATGGTAAGTATAATGTGTACAATTTGTACCTTGATTAAATAAATTAATTATATAATATAAAGCGTAGACTTAAACCATTCCCTGACAGCAACATTTTTCCTAATGATCTCTTTTTATCGTTTTTTGTCGCAAAAAGAGAATAATGAATATTTTTCAATTTAATTTATTTGAATTGCGCATCAAAAAATTGAAGACATAATTATTGCATTGAGTATAAAATCAATTTAATATAAAGGGATCATATAATGTCATGGAGTGATGAAACCGAGGTATACAGTAGACCACCGGGCAACCCCATAAAAAAGTTGAATTTTTGAAAATTCAACCTTTTAATCATCTATATGTAATTGGAAAAAAAATTTTTTGTCCGCAATGAAAATATCTTTTTTAAATTATATTCGTTGAAATTCATAAAGATTTTTCGAGGACATCCCTGCTCGTAGGACCCCGCTTTCGGAACTCACCCCCTCCTCTTACACTCCGCTCTTACTTACAAACTTAATTTTTACAAAAGCATTAATTTTGACGATAAAAAACAGGACTTATATATTATCTCAAGTAGAACAGCAGTAGAATAGAAAAGCAGAAGGATTCCTTTGTTAAAAATATTCAAGGGACAAAGTGGGGATAAACGAAGGGGGTAGGAAAACGCGAAGGGTTCGTTGCTGAAATGGGGGAAGTCGGATCCTCCTCCTGTATATATGTCGTAAAATAAAGTGGAGGAAAAAGGGCGCACTGGAACGATTCATCGAAATAAGCTAAAGAAAGATAAACGAGCGAAAAGAGTGGAACAAAAAGTGCGATATATATAACTATACTCGGAACAAGGACGAGAATTGAAAGAGGAAAGGAAATCAGAATACGTATTTCTGTCATGTAAAATATACGCGTACGTCACTTAATTATTTAAAAAAAGTGTATTTACTTTTTCGCGTTCTAAAATATATAATTACACAGCTACTATAGTTACACCGTCAAACAAATAGTTATTTATTTCATCTCAAGAAACATGCAAACCCTCCGAAAGCCTCCAAAAAAGCATCCCTAAGCCGCGCGACTCCGGGAAATCCAGGGTATAAACAAAATCGCGCATTTCTCAAAAGCGCAAAAAGGCCCGGGTCTGACGAAAGGAAAAAAGGGAATCCCTGCCGCGGCGCGTAACGTAAAGCGAAGCAAAAAGTCCGCGGGATGCGCGCGCGCGAGTAGGGTAAAATGGTGGTGGAGGCGCGGTGGGGGAAATCCTCGTCGGCGGTGGGCGTGTCGTCAGCTGGTGCCGCGGCGCGGCTCTGCCAATGGCCTTCCGCGTGGGCGTACCCGCCGGCGCGCGGTGGGGGATATGCGGGGGTGCGAAAATCGCAGGCCGAGATTTTCTCTCCCCGTCGCGCGCGGAGGGCAGCGAGCGACGGGGGGGCTTACGCTGGCTCGCGTATACACACTTTTCGCCGCGGTAATGACAGTCGTACGCGCGGCTGTATAAAACGAATTTTGCGCAGGCGTACGCCAAAGCGATCGCGCGTGTGTGGGTGGGATAGGCGCGCTGCTGCGAGCTGGACACACAGTCGTAAATTACGCCGCGCGCGCGAGTACGTCTCCGCGATGCGAGCGTAATCGGGCAGTGGGTGTGCCACGGTTTACGCGGGAATCCGCGACAGAGTTATGTTTATTGAAGGGAATTAAGTATTTGTTAATGCGCGCGCGGCGCACTTAGTCATCGATAAGTCGCGCGTTTGCACGATTTATCGCGGATGCTGGATTTATAATTGGCAGCGTATCGTTTCATCGTAGAGATGTTGCTGTTGTACAATTTTTAAATTTTATGTAATAAAAAATATGTAAATTATACCGATTACTATATAAAAATAGATGGGGATCTTTGTTCCAATGATCATTGAAATGTGATTATAGATTGTTAGACTTAAAGAGAACTATTGAAATCATACAAGTTTGATATAAAAAAGAAATGTGCATAAAATGTTTATGTTTATTCATTTTCCTCCAAAAATTGAATTACATTTTCATGAATAAAAATTGTATAGTTTACTCGAAAAAATGAGCTAATCTAAAGCTGAATTTGTAAAAACCACTATTAGGTATATTAATGAAATTTTATTAAAAATTATTAAAAACGGCCCCTTTATTTATTGGGGCAATTTCGCCTAATTTCAGTGGTTTTCTTTAATTTAACGTTAGAGGGTGGAGATTATATAGAATAATGAAAAACTTTTAAAAATTTCGGGATTAGGCTTTTGTAGAATTTTGTTAACTAGAATAAGCAATTTTTTAGATTTCATGACAAATTAGTTAAGTAATAGTTAAAAAAGTGTTATTATGGATGGATATATGACGATAAAAAAACAAGCCAACTGTCGTAGCTGCATTAACATACTATCTTGCTCAATTTAGGTTTACGAGTTTCTATCAGAATTTTGTTGTAGAGTTTTTTTAAACAAAACTACCATGGTACATCAACTTAAATCCATCTCTCTTATACATAAAATAAACTAAACACTTCAAAAGAATTTGAAAAATTCTATTTTAAAGCAAAAAAAAAAAAGAAATTTCGCCCACATTCTACACGTAAGATTGAATCTGTCGTGAAAGACCACGTCAATCATGATGATATCTATGGGTTTGTGTACCTATCCAAACTTGAATTTGTAAAAACCCTCGAAAATTCACGAAAATTGATTTTAATAAATCCTCATTAATTTTCGAGGTTTTTCACAAATTCAACTTTGCACACATACATAAAAACCCTCGCAATTTTCTTCCGACCTAAAAAAAAAAGCAATTCAAGCCTCGCAGCAGCAGCTCCGAGTAGTCTCCATTCACGTCTCGCGAGCCGGCGCGTGTGTGAGTAGGCGCGCGCGCGGAGACTACGAGAAAGAGCGTCGCGGGCGTGCGTTTACACGACTCGCGGGGGTGCGAGTACCGTTGAATCGCGGGACGCCGCGAGCTGTCGCGCGACGTGCCGGAGCCGCGTCGCGCAAGTATAAGCATCGCGCGTGAATCGCGCCGTCTCGAGAACGCGACTTTCAGTCAGCTGCCGCGGCGAGTGGCCTCCTCGGCCACACGGCGTGTGTACGCCCATTCACCCGCGCGTTTGCCCTATACACCATCCCGAGCGCCCGGCTGATTAGCGTACGCGCGCGCCCGGATAAGAAGCCGCGAAGTCTAGGCCGCGCGCGTGCGAAATTGCGAGCGGTGCGCGCCCGAGTGCTGCTTCGCTCTCTTCCTCTCTACGCGACGTGGAATGGCATTCACTCGGCTGAGTCGTTCCGAGCCTGCACCGTTTCATTCTTTCGCGGAAAAAAAATAAACAGCGAATTGGATGCTGTTCCGCACTTGTGAAAACTACTTAATTAGAAAAAGTAAAGTTGCGATGTCGCAAATTTAGAAAAGTTAAATTATTTTTGTAGTAAAAATAATAATTTGTTCCAACGATAATGATGATCTTGCAGTTTTTAAATTTTAATTTATTATTAACAGCTTTAATAAGAAATGTAGAATTTACTTTTTAAAAAGTAAGATAACGATATTTTTCAGCTAAATTTATTGTGAAAACGATACAATTACTTTTTAAGCACGTATTATAATCCATGATCCGTTTAAATTTTTCTCAAAAACTTTTCTTAAATTCAATCTCCACAGTCCCATCGAAAACAGATATTACTATAAAGGGATAAAAGATTAAACAATTGTATCAGTTTTTTTTAATTAAAAAGTTTAATTAGTTGCAATAATTTTAGTGATTTTTGTCGCTATTGAGGAGACTGTACCAAGATAAAATTATAACACCAAGAACGTCTTTGAGAATTAATAAGAACATGAATTTTGTGTCAATATAAGAGTATATTAAAAAAAATAAGGGACGAGTTATATTTGATTAAATATTATAGTTTTGAATTATACACCACTTGATAAAAAAAGTTACAACACTATAATACTATAATTTCATGATTTTTACTAATAAAAAAGTATTACCATTAATATTTCGTAATTATTTATGACTGGCCCGTTAAGCGACGTATTTTATAGTATGTCTTCAATTTTATTTTTAAAGCTTTGAAGATAAACCTATTATAAAACGTTATTGCGCGAGCATTAAAGTTTATGCTATAAGAAAATGAACTGCTAACCGCTATCGTTCTTTCGAAAAGTCGTGCAGCTTTTTGGAAAGACTATCATATAATATAAAGATTTCGAAAAAATCATACATAACTTTCAGACTCTTTTCGATAAGATGCGCTTAAGTGAAAAGATTTCAACCCCCATATCATTCAATTCAATAATTTACCTACAAAATAAAATACAAATAAAAAAAATATTGTAAACAAAGTTGAAAACTACCATAATAAATGTTAAATCTGCAGACTATATAACGATACACCAAATCGACGGGGTAAAGCGAAACACCGCAATAGTAAAAAAAAGACGCGCCTCGTGAAATCCCAGCCTCAGCAGCCGCTGATCCCTGATACGCGATAATTATGCGTCATTAGAGAGGCTGCGGGGGTGGTGG
This sequence comes from Eurytoma adleriae, assembly GCA_900480045.1. NCBI lineage: Eukaryota > Metazoa > Arthropoda > Insecta > Hymenoptera > Eurytomidae > Eurytoma > Eurytoma adleriae. The sequence continues at coordinate 19,522 of UXGC01001202.1, forward strand.
CGGAGGCGCGGGAATCAACACGCGTAAAACCGCAATAATCGCGCCAGCGACATAACCCGGCGGAGCGGCGATCGTGCACGCGCGCGCGGCCATTATGACGTCCGTGTTTGCGAGCTCGTCGGGGGCCGCAGATCCTCGCGGATACTCCGCAGAGGCGCGCGCGAGACTCGACGCTGCGGGATTAAACGGCAGTGCGCGAAAAGCACGGAAGATTATACGGTCTATTATGTAACGATATTGTTTATTTACAATTTCGTGTATTTTCCGGGATATATTTCACTAATATCAAAGCGGTTGCAGGATGTGATCATTATACAAAACAAATCGTCGCTCATAACGAAAAGGCACATTTCAAAAAAGGCCTATTTTAATTTGTCGTTTTTTAGGCAGTAGAGAAAGGTAAACACTTCTTGCAGGAACTGGTAAACTTGAGGTATCATTCATATCGTTGTTTCTATAACGAACAAAAGCATATTTCAAAAAACGCCTATTTTAATTTGCCTTTTGTTATGCGCTAGAGAAAAGTACACTATACTAAAATTTGATAAACATAGGGTGTCATACGAATGATACCTCAAATTTATGAGGTTCTAAAAGAGGACACTTTTCTCAAGTGCTTTAAAAATGATAAATTAAAATTGGTCTTTTTTGAAATGTGCTTTTCTTCGTTAGAAACGTCGATATAAAAAAGCATTTCAAATGTTCAATCTTTATTTTATTTGAAAATCGTTTACAAATTGAATTATTTTTGTCGAGTGCATAATTTCATTCGCAGCCAACAGATATATTTATTCATTTGAATGGGGTATTACATTAATTTCTTTATGCACTGCTTTTTTTCGCGCAAGATTTTTTCCAATTACCCATTTTACTTGATTTAGAGATAAGCTCAATACATAACTAAAGCTTATTGAAATATTTCACGCTACTAACAAAACTGCCGTAAAACAGTATGCCGTAAACAAGAAAAAAGAAATAAAAAAAATTTATACGCGATCCAGCAGCCTAAAAAGCTCGCAGTAAAACTAATCGCTCTAACTCCCAAAGCTCTCGCCTCTCGCCCAACGTGCATAACTATAACAAAGACAAACTCGCCGCGTAATCCCAAAGAGCCCCGTTTCATCCTGATTTATTTATTAATTACATAACGCGCCGACGGAAAAAAGGCCGGAAGCACCTCGAACCATACGAAAGCAAGAGTGACATAATAAAAAAAAAAAGAAAGCGACGGAGAGGGGGTTAGGTATACATACAGCGCGCCGGAGGAAGCCCCGACGGCACGTAAAATCCGAGAGGGTGTGGAGTCCGCCGGTGGCGGGGGTAGGCCGCGAGGAGGAGAGAGCGAGAGAGCGGGGTTCGTCGGGTGTCTGATCGGCGGGCGCGGGCTCGGGTCACGTCCCGATAGCAGCGATTCGCAACCCCCGGGAGGGCTCGCGCGCCGCTCCTTCCAGTGCGCCCGCAGCAACCCTCGAAACCACAAGGAAGCGCCGCGCGGAGAGCGACATTGGGGCGCACACGTCGCGCAGCGTTGTAACCTCGATCGATCCGGAATTAACCGCGCGGACGAGGCCGTGAGGACCGTCGACTGGTTACGTCATGTGCGCCGCGCTGCACTTGGATCTCGAGCGTTTCCGAGGGAAGTAGAGAGAGAGGGAGGGATTTTGGCGACGAGGTGGTGTAAGGGACGTACTCGAGGTCGTAAGGATTGTGCTTTGTTTTTTTTTTGTTTTTTTTATTTTGGAAGTGAGTTTTTTTCTCTTTTTGTGCGGAGATGCTAAGTGAAAAACTGAGACAAGTTTGAGTGCGCGTACGATGGTTTGAATTATGGAATACTTTTTCCGCGGAGGAGGGAATATCGTTGGGCAACAGAAGTGCGAGCAGTGCGAGACTTACACTTTGTCTTCAAGGTAAATATTTCATCGGAGGTTATAAATAATGTAATGTACTTGTAGTTATTAAGGTTATAGTTTTGTAACTTTTGAGTGAATGAAGTAAATATCATATAGAATTATTATTAATATTAAACTATATTCAAATCTAAATTAGTGAATTTGCTGCAATTTTATTAATTTGATGTGAATTTACTAAGGATTTTACTAATTTAAATTTAGAAATACATCGCAAGTGATAGCTGCGTTTAAATGTTGTAATAAGAAAATTAAATTAAGAAAAAAGAAACTTTTATTTCATTGACGATGTTTTTGGGAAATGGTTCTTATTAATTACTCAAACAAAATGCAATACTCAAATTTAGATCTGTTATATAATTTATGCACCTGATGGGCCATTAGAAACGCGCAGTGCGATTAGTAAAAAATTAGCCTCTTTTCTCTTCTATATGTTGGCATTTGCACAATCAAAATATCTATTTATTTTATAATTTGAGTTCTATAAAAGTGATTAAAGTGACCTCTAGTTTGATATGATTTACTTACTCACTTTAAAACCTTTATAAATTTATTAAAAACAGATTAAAAAACAATAATTATTTTGTTTGCCTAATTCTTTTTAAGGTGTTCAAAATCTTTTTAACAAGTTGATCCTTGCCCATTTTTTGTGATCACAAGAAAAAGGAGCATCTTAATTTACAGAATTATATACCGTTTTTATTTTACTTTGTTTACGATTCAATTTACGAGTAAAAAATTTCTTTTAATTCAAAAAGTTATTAAAAAATCGTATTTTTAAATTTTCAAACAATTACGAATTATTACAAAATTGCATTCGCGAAAAAATATCTTCTTCAGCACACCTTTTATAAAAATATAATAAATACAGATAATACTAAAATAACTATAGTACAAACGTGGATCACATGTTTCTTAGTTTCTTACATTATAAATCGTGCAGCGACACGTGCCGCTGCCCGTAATAAATTCTTTCGCATCTAAAATCCGCCTCTCTTGTCGCAAGATAAACTGCCGATTGTTGCCCAAATATCGGCGAGGTGGCAATCGTTGTTTAAAAATTCATGTACCCCGTAGTCACGAACGCGATAAAATGTTTCTCCCGCTTAACTTATCTCCGACATTCGGCTGGGCAATTATAATCTTTTGAGGAAAAAGCAGTGAAAAGAGCATAAACTTTGCACACTTAAGTGTATACCATTTATAAAAAAAAAAGCGTTGCGCAATCGGAATTCGCTTTTATGAAGAAAAGTAACAAACGCCTTTACGACTTCGATAAAAAGTAAACAGCAGCTATGATTTATTCCACACATCCTTTCTTATTTAAAATTTCTTCAGCGCAATAAATCCTGCCTTCTTGTTAACGACCACTGAAAAGCATTGAGGCGCGCTATCGATCCTCGCCTGCGTAAACAAAAACGTAACGTGCATACAATCTGCAAAATAAAAGAAAAAACAAAGCCGTCAATTTATTTGAAAAAAAAAATCGCCCGACCTTCCCTTGGCTCGTTCCCGAGGTGAGAAAACGGCGACGCGCGTTAAACGTGGAGGCCATTCTGGAATTGTGCTCGAATTGATCGTCCGGCGCTGAGGTTTGCATGACAATGCGGCCACCCCTCGGGCGCTCGATTAGGCGAGAGCCGCGCGCATCCCACCCCCTCGGGAGCACAAGTGCAATTCAGCGGCTCGTTACGCCCGGGGCCCGCTATGGTGGCCAATTGTTCGTTTCCTCGCCGGAAGGATCGGGTTGCCGCCCGCATCTCGCGTGGGATCCGCGCGCCGGCCTATTTTACTCATCACCTTTCGCGCGCAGGTGACGCGAGCTCGACGTACCTTGTCTGCGCTCCAAGGACGACTGCTTGCGTAACACTTGTGATTCATGGGATTCCTTGGGTATAACGTTGACCAAACATCGCTTTTATAACGTTCTAATTAAGGAAAAAATTAAAAATTAAAAAATTTTCGCTAATGGAGCAGGGAAATTGAGGGTTGCGTGCCTTTGATTAAGGACTAGCACTTTTATCTTTGTTTGTTATACCTTTACCACAATTTTTTCATCCAATAGTACGGTTTGACTGATAGTTGATGGAAAGTTTTTTTTATCATTTAAGTAAGATATTCTTAGAATTATTTTGTTGCACATTAAAATAATATGAAAATCAGTATATTTTATTCGTATCTGAACTTTAAACAAATTTATAATTAAATCTTTAAACCAAAAATTTATTCGTTATACGCCCATTTGGCAAGAAAATTGTTGAAGAGATTTAAGATTTAAGAGTCGCAGATACTCGCCATTTCTATATTAACTAAAACAAGCAATTTTTTTGTATGAGTATTTAACTATGAGCTACTACATTTTGATGACCCATTTTTGTAATCATTAATACGCAAATATTACATTATATATAGTAAGTGAATTGATAATGTAATAGGCGAAAAATCGTTTCATTTATATAATCGAAAACAAATCAATTATGAGAGAATTAAAAAAAGTAAAGCTAACCTTTTTTAATTATTCATATTTTACCTAGAAAATAAATATTAAAACAAATATTAAAATATTTTAAATAAACCTAAAGACTTAATAATTCAACTTTAAATAAAAAAAAGGAAGTGTAATAAAAATGAACGAATAATGTATAAACATACGATATAATTAAATTCTTTCAGTCTTATTTAAAGATAAAGTCTCGATACGTCTTAATGGTCTTATGTAACCGGTGAGTAAAAGGCTGTTAATGACGCACTAAACTTTCACACAAACTTTCGACTAAACGCTCGGCGAACTGAAAATAGCCATTTATAATGTTTTATTTATCGAGCAATTACGCCGCGAAGGAATACAATTACACTCACGTTCCGTACACACTATTGATCATTGGAGCGGGTGCCTAGGTGATAGGTAGGCCGAAATAACCAATCAGATGTTTATTCAAGCGCCTGCGGATGCTCGAGCCTTCGGGCGCGTAGTTGAAGGGTTGCCCGATTGTTTGTTAGTCGACGCGGCGCGGTGTCACTCGCTTACGGAAAAATGCTATTTTTGAGGAAAAAAAAGAGAGTCAAGTCGAGCTCTATTAAGGTCGCGACGAAATTAGAAGGGGTAAGGAGACACATGTCTCATAATTCTTCAAGGAAGGTCAGAAAAAGTTTTTCCAAGTGGAATATATGTACGAGGGGCAATTAAAAGTGCATTGTTGCTGCTATTTTCACGTGGGTGTTATTATTTCCTTTCTAAAATTGGACACCTATTAAAATCGATGCTGCTTTTGCTATGATACAATCATTTTAAGATCAGGCAATGGATCCATTTTTTTCCTTGTGTTGCTAACAAAGAAATAAATTATTTATTTTAAATTAAAAACAAATATTTTATAAATATCATTATCCAAAAACGCGGCAACAATAATTTTTGTAAACATATTTTTAAGGAAGGTATATGATGCCTGATTTAAAATACCTACATTCCAGTTGAATTATTTATTTTATTAATTTTAAATCGATATTCAAGATTATTTAATAAAAATATCCAATATACTATAAGGTGTTTTTAGTAATCAGAATGACAGTACACATTACATATCGCAATAAATTAAAAAGAAAAGTGATGAATCTAAACAAAAATTGAAAAACACCATCTCCAATGTTCGCCGAAAAAAACTTATTAAAACAGCGGAACTCATCGTAAATTGAAGACGCGGCGAGCTCAAACAAGAAAATTTACATCAGTCACCAATTTTCAAAATACCCGGGGCGATTTTAAACAAACACCTCCCGGAGCGCGTAAACTGTAAAAAAGGCAACATCGAGGTCGCGGAAGCGCGAGGGAGGAGGGACGAAAATCGCGGGGTGAGAGCCGACACGCCGCGGCAGCCGCGAGTAGGCGTGTCGCTTCCTAAAGTCATTTGTCGCGCGAACGTGATCCTCGCGCGCGTCAAGGCCTCTATCCGCTCCGGCGGAGGGCAGCCCATAGGGGGAGGGAGAGAAATTTACCCCCGAAAGGATGATGCAGCTGCTGATGCCGCGCTCCCCGCGTTTTTTCCCCTACCCCCTCCCTCCCTCTATTCAGTCCCAGCGCTCCCCTCCACGCGACTTCCTTCCTGCATTCGAACAATTTTAAACTCGATTTTGGATTTTGATGGAGGAAGAGGGGATTATCTAAGAAAAGTGTCGGGTACGGGTTGACTGAAATCCTTTAAAATGAAATAAAAATATAGGGCGTTTGAATTCTAAATGGTAATGTTTTGGATACTATAGAGATTTTAATGGATTGAAATTATATTAAGGATACACAGTAAAAAATTGGATGTGAAATAGGGAATTGGGAGCTTTTCACTCAATTTCTATTTGACGGTGTATACCCAAACGCATGCATTTAAAAAAGTTGAGAAGGTATTGAGAATTTGTTCGACACTTCCAAAATTAACACTCAACCGAGTTTACGTGTATTTTATATGTATAAAAATATAAAATACGTATTTGATAAACTTCTAAAAACGGGAAAGCAAGTTCTAAATAAAAATTACAATAAGTAGCGGGGAGAGTGGAATATAGTGGACCACCCCGTTATTACTATATATATAATTGTTGTATATAGTAATACATCAATGCAAAAATGATATTCTTTCTAAACTTGTTAAGAAATATTTTTCACAGCAAATAAAACATATTTAAAGCGGTGAACCCCTATGCTCCGAAGGTTCTCATTGCCCCATGACCCGCAATGCCTCGCTTTCCCCTACTCATTACTTTATATTTCATAATTAAAAAATCAACTTACAACGACGAATCTTATGATTTCCAATAATAAATGAATTCAGTGTACCGTCAAGACCTATATTAATTTCAGGAAGTGAAGAAAAACAAAATATTTGTTAACAATGAAGCCGCCGGCGTGGGCAAGTGCATCAAGGTAGCTAATAATAGCGAGTTTGCAACGTAACGGCGAGAACGAATAGTAACTTGGCGAATGCTGCGGCCGCGGCGCGTTACAACATCCTGGCACGTGCGTAAACTCGGCTAATTCGAAGTCCCACCTCGGCCCGTTCGCCAGAAATATCCCCGCGCCCGCGCGCCGCCGTTTTTTTCCAAAAATTTCAGAATGCAACCAGAATTTCTCGAATCGTCCGAAAATAATTCCTCCGCGTCCGGGCGGCGAGAATTTCCACTTGGGTGTTTAAAAAGAGATTATTTTTTTTTTCTTAATGTAATGCGCAATCGAAGAATTTTTGTGTTCGCTTTCGGTTTATATCTAAAACTGTAACCAAGGAAAACAAAATATTCCGAATTTTTTCCGTTTGCGATATGTTCAGTTGAAAAATTCGCGTTACTTTATCTATTATCGGAAAAATTGCTGCAGCTCTACTCATCAAGGAACAACATTCGTGTGCTGAACAAAAATTTTGCAGAAATTCCGAAAAAGTTACTAGGTTTTTCTAATAATGCACTATTTTCCCGTTACTATATAATAAATACATATTCATAACGTGAAAAACCAATTCTTGTTATAAAGAAACAACACCAGAACGACTAGAGTTTGTAAACCTAAAGCCAGAACAATGACCTGGGCTAATTTACGTCATCGGCGGAGTTGATTTTTTTAAGGTTGCCTGCGTGTGCAGTATTTCGATCGGGCGCGCTGACAAGCCGATTCGCCTCGCGTTTCGGCGAGAGCCATAAGGGGCGCCATCCACCAACAAAAAAAGTACTGTTTAGACTGCAAGCAGCTTCGACAGCCGCGAGACGCGTGCACCAATAAAATCGAAATCCGACGCCCCGCGACGCACTTCGTCCGTCCCGGCTTCAATGTAGCCATTCATCTTGCGAGTATAAGGGATCTTACTTTTTCCGACTGTAGACATGCGGATAAATGAAATTTTTCGGGCATTAGTTTAGGAAATCCGTAAAAAGTCTGTAGAAATTTTCTATTTTCTGCGTATTTGTACAGACTTCAGATTATATTATAATGCAGAGGGTCAATTTGCAGGTATAACAGCAAAATCGGTGTAACACAGAAATTGATATTTGGAATGTTGACAAGACATATCATCATTTTTTCTATTTTTATTGTAAAATCATTCTTTTATTTCAAATATATATCAAAGAAGTTAAATTATCTACCCCCGTAACTTTGTCATGGATCTAGCCATCTATACGCGATAAGTGCAGATTTGTTGCGAACGGGTATACTGCAGGAAATGACAATGTCGCTTAAAAAATCGTAGGTATAAAAATTCTGATTTTCTTTCATTTTTTTTATTTAATACTTATCATTTTTCGGGCGATGTTGCCAGTTGTGGAGCACATTCGGAATGAATCAGTTACATATAATATTTTTATAAGACACTATTAATTAATTATGAAATCTGCTTCTTTTTTATACAATTTCCTTTTTATAAATACATGCATCACCTTTTTAAGTGCACTCACTTATTTGTATTCTACGAAGTGGAAAAAATATTTATAATAAGATCACAGCACAGAGCATAATCATAATACTTCAGATTACGTCTTGCATAAAAATCTTTATCGAAATGATAAGAAATGCACGTATAACTTTTTAATTCTATTCAAAGTTGCAGTCGCACGAAAATTACGCGCGTCTGAAATAATAATTCGAGTAACACATATGCAAGTGATAACCGAATACCCAGAGTGTGAAGTGACAGTTCGGGAGCGTGAATTCGGGCGTGGCCGAGGGAGCCGCGCTTCCGATTTTCCGCGCGACTTCAGTAGGAAGCCGCGCGGAAGCGTTGGTTTCACCGTGTCGGCCGATCGCCTCGGACATGTGTGGAAACAAGATATTCGAAACTTCCTAAACGGCCTCCCGCACGGAGTTGCCCGCCCAGCCGATCAAGATTTACAGCGACCGGTGCACGAATTTCCTGCGCTTTCAGTGCTATACAATGATTACAGCCTATCATAAAATTACGAATCTCCGACTAATTACAGATTAATTACTTTATATTTCTTAATTTTTAGCAATTTTAAGGCACTAATCGATAAATTAGTGGATAATTTTAAAATCAAAGTATAAAACATAAAAGTTAAATGTTTTTTCATCGCAACGTATAATTTATTGAGATGTGAGAATAACGATTTTAATAATTTTTTAAAAAATTTACTATAATTATTATTTAAGAAGAGGCTACATCATTGAAAACGAAAAAACATACTATATAATCGTTCGCTGGAAAAATTGCATTTTTTATAGTAGACTTTACCATAAGTAAGGTAATTTTTTCAAAATTTATAATTTTTAACATGTTTTAAATCCCGCTACCATCTTCAATAATTAATATCAAACATTCGTACATCATATTTTTTTCCAATGATTACCTAAAACGAAAAAAAACGTCAATAAAAAGATTTTTAACCCTCTCACTATCACATCCCCACCCTCCTCACCCTCCTCCTCGTTCATCTCCCCTCGAAAGCTCCTCGCAGCCTCGCTCGGCGCGTGCATGCAGGTAACGCATCAGCGCGGAGAAATCGTCGGCTCCCCCTCGTCTCGGAAAAAAGCTCGCGCGGCGGCGGCCCGGTAGGGGGGCAGAGCGAGTCCCGCGGGACCGCTTCGCTCGGCGGCGGCGACGCTTAGTTTTTTCGTGCGACTTGAGCCGGCCGCGCGCGGATGACTCCGCGCCTCGAGAGCGACACACACGGACCGATCCCGCCGCCCGCGATTCACAGTACAAGCGACCGATCCGTGACTATGTGACTCGTGCAGTGCCCGCCGACACGCACGCGACCATCGCTTCTAACGGAGCTTCCTTGCAGCAGAGGCCGCAAACGAGGGGTGTAGATATATATTATATACTTATCATCGTTGAGCCTGCGGCGGATACCATGAAGCGCGGTAAGTTTCTGGTTTTGATCGGTTCACTGATTGCGAGATTAAGAGGAAAGAAGACGCGTTTGTCTTTCCACAAATCGCCGCCTCTAACGAAGAAAATCAATTTTTCAAAAAGTGCTGTACACCTATTTTAATTTGATACTTCTTAAGCACTAGAGTAATAGTAGATTATGCACCTAGGGAGTAAAAGGAAAGTATGTCTCAGATCGCATGTAATTGTCCGCGACAAACATACTATCTGAGGTGTTCTTTACTTATTCCCGTAGTGTATATACTACTTTTTTGCGCGAGGGGCGTAAAATACGTACCTTGGTTAACGTCCACAAGGTCTAAAGTGTGCCCTTTACGCGCCGTGTGTAAAAAAGTAAATTCTTTCAGAACCTAATAAACTTCGTATGATACCTTAAGTTTATCAGGTTTTGAAAGAGTTTACTTTACACTAGTGCTTTAAAGAGGCATATTTAAATAGGTCTTTTTTGAAATTTGCTTTTCTTCGTTAGAAGAGATAAACAGATGAAGGTGCGGAGAGAATTTTAGTAAAATTTTTCACGATTTAATTTAAGTATAATATAAATTTAAATAGGAGAAATCAAATGTGTCTTTCGTGGAATAAAGAAACAAAATTTAATTAATTTTGATTTTTTTCAAGCATTATAATAGTACATTTGATTCAGAATTTGTTATTTACATTGTGTCTACTCACAAGTAAAGTGTGACGACAATGAAATTTTTAAAACATACGTCTATTGCGAAATAGCGTGACGAAGTTATGACACTGTTCTCCATTGACTACAGCTGACTGATCTTACACGTGCGAGTTCGTTTGACACATCGCTCGTAATTTTTTATTTATTTCGCCTAATAATAATCCACTTTTAAAGTAAATTTGCATTAAAATTATTAAAAATTTCTTTAAAAATATTGCATAAATTATAAAACATCATTTTTGTCATGTCTCTCTGGTATTCAAAATTTTGTTTTCTATTCATACGTGTAACAACTATTCGCTAATAGTTCATTAGTCTAAAATACAAAAGTCTTCATTACGTGATCATGCAAAATATCTCTGCTAAACTCAGAGACTAGAAACAGTATCTTCCAATATCCAATTTTCATTGTAAAATTTAATTATCCTACCAATTCTCGGAAAATTCAATTTTTCTACCAATTATCACGAAATTCAATTATTCTATACCAACTCTCGCAACACTCAATTATTCTGCTAAATCTCCCAAATCTAAAACCGTATAAACTTAGGGTAGGATACGAATACCTTAAATTTACCAGCTAATTCTAGAAGAGGCCACTTTGTTCTAGTCCATTATAAAAAAATAATAGGCGAATAATCGAAATTCACGAAATTTCGACTTCGAATTTAACGAAATTCGAAGTCGAAAAATTTCCAATAAGATAGATGAATAGTCAACAAATTCATAAATAAAAAATGAAATTAAAACGGGTACACGAACTGCTAGCGCGCGAAAATTAACCAGTGCTTTAAACATGACAAATTAAAATGGTCTTTTTTGAAATGAGCTTTTCTTTTTTCTCTCGAATTATCTATTTCACCGAAGATCCGTCTCGATCTCGATCTCGAACCAGAATATCAATTGTTCTTGTTTACATTGTACAATCAGGTGATGAGCGAAAATCTAGGGCGCGCGTATCGCGCTCAATCTTTCTATAATAACATAACATTAATTTGCGATCTCTCGAGAAGACCCCGAGCGAGTAATGTACACGGAAAGAAAAATGGAACGGAAATAGTTCCAAATTTTGATTAAAAATGGTCGTGTCATTGTACAAATTTTATG
>UXGC01001203.1:0-31061 GCA_900480045.1 Eurytoma adleriae
TGTATACTATTTTTCGTCTTAGCGAGGCCGAAATTACAAACTCCCGATCGGGCACCGGGAGGGAAATTGGACTTTCGTCCCGCTAGGGCGAAAAGATAATTTTTTGACCTTTACCTGTGCAATATATAAGAGTAATAGTGACCTCCACTTGCTTGGCCACTGTGAACTACAATACCAGTAAGTTGATATTTGGTGCATGTTCCTTTAATTGCCTCTTCATGTTCCCAGTCTATAATCTCTCCTTCTAATTTGGCGAGTCCTGAGACTGTGTAAGGTTCCATGTCAAGATCTCTTGGGAATTCAAAGTAATCATTGAATTTTATAGCACAGACTCGTTCAAAATCATATTCAAATCGCTTTAATTGAATGGCCAGAATGGGGGGTAATTTTTTAACGCATAATCGTTTAACTGTCACAACCTGAAAATTTGTTATTTAAAATTAACAATTTTTAATGAAAGCGTAGAATAAATGCTAAAAAGAAATTTCTTGTTGAAAATTAACATACTTTTTTGTTACATTTATCACAGTGATATGCGTCCGCTCCTTCGAGCAGTTCTCCCTTGACGTATTGCTCCAAAGAGTCCAATAAATTACTATGATTTCTAATATCCACACTTATAACACTAAAAGGCTCTTCTTTAGAGTACCTAAACATTTAAATGTAATATTTTCATATGAAGTTTTTAGCTTTTATTAATGTAAAGTATGATACACACCTGTGGGGACAGCCTTTACAAATTTTTTGATCACTGTAAGAACCACCAAGAATTTTGCTCATAATTTGCTCGTGACCTAGAGCTTTTAAAGCTTCATCTAAACTTTCAACTAGGCTCATGAAAAATTCGACAGCATCCTGCTGTTCTCGAAGATTTACAGGTTCTCCTTGGAGTCTGCAACATGTCAAAACGGAAAATTTAAATTTACATTCAACAAGGCTAATTTCATACTAAAAAAATTTAAACTCACTTGAAATGTTTCCAAAGTCCACGGGGAATGTAGTACTGCAGTTTACTGTACGCCAAGTGTCCAAAGATGGCTTGAACCTGCTTCAATATGCCGATGTTATACTCTTTTCGTGATTCGTCGGCACTGCACTTCTCCTCGTTCGTGTCATTGTCGGTGGCTTCAATTGTCTGCTCGCCCTCGATCCTCTCCTCACCAGAAAAATCCTCGCTCAGATCCGTGGCTGCTCCTTCCGCTGCGAGCAAGCCCACTCTGATGCTCTCGACCATATATAGCTGCTGCAGAACTGAGTTCATGTAGCAGGTTGCCCCGGCATTCTTCAAGCCTACAAAGCCATTGGGTGGTCGAGGACCGACGGGTGGCAGGTAGTCCCACTCCATTAGGGGTTCATCCTTGTCGGAATAGAACATGTCACATAGCATGCTGACTAGAAGTTTCATGTTGGGCACGCAGCCCGTGCACAAGCTGACCAGCAGATCGAACGCCGCACTGATTGATTGGGGCGTCGTGCACACGGGACACGCCTGCGACGAACCCAGCTCGCCCGTGTTGCGCAGCTGGAGCATGCAGCACGACGCTGGGAAAATGAAGTCCTGAACTAATTCCTGTTAAAATAACAAAATTTCACGTTAAAATTTGCAATATTTTAATCTAAGAACTTGCATTATTTTTAATCATAATAAATTGAAATGTTAACCTTTATAGATAATGCCAAATTTCTATATCTTACCTTGATTAAATTAACGCCTCGTTTTTCGTCAGACCCTAATTCATATTTTTTACTAGGTGGAAGGAACGCTAATAATTCCTTGGTGAGACCAAGGTGTCCCTCTAATACGGCTTCATCTACCTGACCGTCTCCAGTTTCTTGAACACGATCACGAACTTCTTTTAACCATGCTATCTCAATGTTCAACCAATTTTCAGCCGACGCAAGTGGACATCCCGATATATGCGCATAACTTAACAACCTACATACAAGCTGTAAGAAAAATAAGAATTTAAAATGAGTAAAGAAATAATTTTGCAAGGCCATTTGTATGCACGTGCACGTAAAATGAAAAGCTGGCAAACCTGGAAAAATTCGTGACTTTGTTTAGCGTACTCCATGACCGTGGTGCTTATGACTGGGAATAGACGAGTGATAGAAAACTGAAGCGCTTGATGGCCGCTGCTATACCAACTGGATATCAGTAAAAATTGCTCAGCGGCCGTTCCGCGAATCGCCCGCGATGTGCTAACTAGTACAAGATCTATTACAAAGGTGTTCCACATTACACTCTCAGCTGCATTATGCCACATAGAGTCTTTCGTTAAATCTTCTAAAGCGCTTGAATTTAGTACTAAAGCTATCGTCAACACTTCCAATGCTTCTTTACAAACTGAAAATAAATAAAATTATTTTATTAAAATGATTAACAGACTTTTAATTTCAATGGCAGAATAAAAACTTAAAAAATGTTTGCTTGAATCACTTATCAATCACTTAAAATTTTTTTATCACTTTATTAACATTGAAATTAGAGTTTATATAAGTGAGTAGAGATTAGCATTATTTAACATTTATTATAAGGTCTAAATGCAAAGACCTTCTTTAAAAATAACTAAATAAACATTTAAAAAGACAATAGCAGAGATAAATGAAGAAATGACTAAATATCAAATTGCAATCGACTCACCTAATACATCATTGTTATCCAAAGCTCTCTGTTCCTTGGCGTTGGTCTCATGCATTTCATGAAGGACTTGCGCCGACGCATTGACGTGATTCAAACTGCCGCTGGACGCAGCCCAGGCTAATCTAATTATGGCACGAATGGTGGCCACATCCGGCAGTTCCCAGGTCAACGCCTGGACCAGTAAGGGCCGGCATCTGTCAAGGTCGGAGCCGCCCACGATCATGTCATTCGTCAAGCAGGTAGCGAGATTCCCCGCGACCGATCTCAACATATACTCGGTGTGCTGATTTGGTACACTATGCAGTGCCTGCTTCAGCACGGCCATCGATACTTGTTTGTTTGCTTGACTATCGTGATTCGCCTGAGTGCTCACCAAGGCCATTACGTTCGCCATCACCGTAAGCAAAAGCTTGCACAACTTGAGGACCGTCAGGTAAGCGGATCTTTTCGTCGTCTCGTCCGCGTTAGGCAGAAAATTGTTCTTGGTTAACATGTCCAATATCACGCCGGCCTCCCCGCTCTTTATCAGATTCATTTGGAACTCGCAAGCCCTTTCAGATGTTGGGTCAAGTGCTGGCATGAGAAGAGTGTACAGAACCTAAATTAAAAAACAAAATGTTTATTGGCTGAATAAAAGTATTTTTTACTTATAAAACGTTCGTGCGACATACCTCTAAATTGTATAAAACTTGACTTGGACTGGCTGTGAAAAATAGAGAACCGACGGTGGTGGTCGGTTCGTCGACAGCAGAGTTTTGCGGAGCTTCGTTGAAGTGTCCGAAAACCCACTGTAGTCGTGAGACAGTAAGCACGTCGGGTGGTACCAGCTGCAAAAGGTGACGCGCACCGTCTCGCAATTGAGCGAGTCCGAGTGCACATCCCAAATCGGCCAATTGAAATAAAAAGTTGATGTACTGCGACTTTTGGGATAATAACTGAAATTTAAAATAAATTTTAATAAATGCTACGAAAAATTTACAACGCAATTTAGATACCGTAAAAAATGAAACTAACCACACCAGGCAAGCTGCTTTCAGCTTCTTGACTGGATGGATGACAACCTTCCATTTTGGTATAAGGATGATGAGGTGAACTTGTAGAACTATCCGAACTGCTATCAGGTGAGCTCGGCATGTTCGTGTTTGCTTGACTGAGTTTAGCAGATAACAACTGGAACAAAAATAATAAAATTATTTCTTAAGTTATCATAGTTTTATCTGCACAAGTAACGCGCGAAATTTACCATTTTATCTCTTAGAGGAATTTGAGAAACAAGTTTTCTATCATCAGCCTGTTCTAAGGATTCTCCATTGATGAAAAGATCTAGTTTGACATTTGTACCACTAGTCTTAATTCTGCGTAAAATTGAACGTCTTAAAGACGCTAGAGTATCATTTGTGTGAGTGAAAACTTCAATATCGTCAATGTTTCTTCCAGGATTAGCAAACCTTATAACTAGGGACAAATGCTTGCCTCGCGCTGCCCTGTAAATATTAAAAAAAAACATGTAATCATTAATTAAAACTCAAATTTACTATTCAAACGTATGTAAATTAAAATTTTACATTTGTATAATTAAAATCCATTTATTTTTAAAAAGTATTATTTACCTGTGTAAAGGAAGGATTTTTCTTTCACCAGGAAAGGCCATGTCACATTCATTGAGGTACTCTTGCAAAACTTTCATGACGCGACACATTTTCATCGCTTCGGATTTAATAATTTCACTATCATTATCATCCTTTTCTTCTTTATTATCAAGACTATCTTTCTTTAATATAGATACTGCATCAAAATGGGCTTTTAATCGATCCATGCACTCTGATATATAAGTTTCATGAAAAGCCACTACAGAAGATTGCAATCGAAGTCCTAAGTTAGTGTTCACTTCTTTCAAAAGTTCTATCCCTCGATTAGCTATTTCTTCGGGACTATTCGTTACCACCTTTAAAAATTTGATACATCTTTGTAATTTATTCTTATCATTAAAGTCACTTTAAAATAAAATAATAAAAAATAAGTTTCATACCCGCCATAAATAGTCCATTCCTATTAAATCAACGTCATCCATCAACACCGTACGACGCTTTTGTTTCAATTTGCCTTCCTTAGAATTGACTGCTTTAAAAAATCTTTCAAAACACTTTATACCACTTTCTGTGAGTAACGTTGGATCCAACAGTAATATATTATTTACAAAAAAGTCTTTATTTATTGCAGGATCAAGATCTGGTTCATCCCCCATTAACTTGGAAAACCATTTGAAACAAGCTTCTCTATCTGAAACAAAAACTGCTTGCTCTGCCAGACATTGCCATATTTGCTTTGCTTGTTCCGCACAAAGCCACAATTGACCATCCTGCAAAAATTTTATTCAGAAATTTTATTTACTAATCTTCTGAATAAATGAAAAAAATTGTAGTATATAAATTATTTTTTAATTACCTTTAATAAAAACCTTAAAAAGTTGAGCCTTTCTTGCACTTGCATAATATGATTATAACGACGATCTGGAGTGTAAGTATTTGGATCAATGTCTGGATATTCTTTTACCAATTGTCGAACCTTATCCATATAAGTTGTCAAACTAGTAGTCACAAGTATAACGACGGAATGCTGGTTCTGAAGTCGTTCTATAACTTCTTGCCTAAAATGAACAACATCACGTTAGAAGGAATTGAAAATAATGTTACATGACATTAACAAAAATAAGGCTTCGAGTTGTTTACCTATAATATGCATGATGCGTTCGTTGATTGTGACCCATATTCGGATTTGGTTCATAAAGGCAGCATATTTCACGGATTTGCTTAAGCGCCGGAAGTGCCCATTTATCGCCACTTTTTAGCTCCTCTACACATTTATCAAGCCATATCGTTTTTTGAGCATCTCGCTCTTGCGAACAAGAATAGTCCAATATTTTAACGTGAGCATTTAAGGCCTGATCCATAATTTCTGTAGGAACTTCATCAGAATGGGCCAAATTCCAAAACAGCATCAATACCTACAATATTTTTTTAATTATGTACAATTGTTTCTTAAGAGCTTTTTTCGAGTCGGTAAAAGAAGCATTTATTTGTTTTTACCTTATGAGCCATAACTCCGTCCTTGTCATCTTCAGCAAGTCTTCGAATCAACTCAAGAAGCTTTTCTCGTTGTTTTCTGTTGGCAGTTTTCCAACTTGACTGGAATAGAGAAACATTAAAAATACACTCATTGGTGAACTAACAAAGAAATAACTCTAATAAATAGAATATTTTATTGTAGTAACTTTTATGTATAGAGAAAAAAAATTTTCTAATCGTCTATTGTATTATTTTGTTTGAGTTAAGGATTTTATGAAGAAGTACATTAGTATCATTTTGTTTTTCTACTTTCTTCAAAATCCTTTTTAATTTAAATCTTTATTTATGTATATTTTTCATAGTATTATTTGAATACAGAAAACTTATTTTCTGTGCAATGATTTTATATA
Source organism: Eurytoma adleriae (assembly GCA_900480045.1). Taxonomy (NCBI): domain Eukaryota; kingdom Metazoa; phylum Arthropoda; class Insecta; order Hymenoptera; family Eurytomidae; genus Eurytoma; species Eurytoma adleriae. The sequence continues at coordinate 6,120 of UXGC01001203.1, forward strand.
ATGATTAGTGAATAATGATAATAACTATTTAGTGAATTTTTAATGATGAACAAACCTTAAAACACTCAAAAAGATGGTCCAACTGCTCTGGACTAAAATCCCAAGCCAACTTGGCTAATAAATCATGAACATTTTTTACAATTGCTTCATGCTTTCCAGCCTGAGCTGCCCACACTGCATCCAAGTCCTCAAGAGTTAACGCACGTTCTTTAATAATAAAACGTAAAATTTTTTCGAGTTTTTCTACATATTGTGGTTGATGCAACGAATCTCTTAGTACAATTTCTAACACTCCATTTTCCTTGATCCATTTCTAATAAACATAATTTGAATTTATAAAATAAATTTTAATTTTACGTTTTAAAAATTACGCGAGAAACTTCAAACATGGTTAAATGTATAACTCACCGCCATGCGTTCGGCAGTTAACCATTCTTCTTCTTCAAGGCTGGGATTTCGATGAAGATAATAATTTACACTCGCGATCACTTTATTAACTTCATTAAGAGCATTCATTTTTCCGTTAAAAGATGAAATTTGTAAAAGCCTCAGTATCATTTTCAGTCTCAAGATTTCTAAATTCTTGATCATTTCCTCCTGATAAGGAACACGAGACACTATGCACTTGGCTGCTTTTATTATAGCTGATATCGCATCATTTTTAGATTCATTTTTTGCTTCTTTCTTGAGTTCAGCATCAGTCAAATTATCTAAAATTTGAGGCACCATTTGCTGGAAGTAAAAAAACAATAAGTTTACTTTGTCTTAATTTCTACTTAACATAATTCTACTAAGAATAATGCAAATACTACTCACCACTATGGGCATTAGATATTTATGTATTGTATTAACTGTTAATAATTCACAGCACAAGCCAAATGGCTTTATTAATGCATAAATAACTGGCACTGTTAAATTTCGTCCACTTGAAAATCTCTTAAGTAAAATTTCAAAACCGTTGAGGATACCAAATCTAAAATTAAAAAGATCATTACCAATAGTTGTAAATTTTCCACTTGTTTAAATTATTAATTTGCGACATACTTGTTTATAAGATCAACAAGCCAGCCACGTGGATTCCTAGTATCTGGAGGAGACCGTGCATATATTTCTTCATCAGGAATATTGCTACCAGGAGGTACAGTCTCTGATGTTCGCGATGCATTAAATGTATGAAATCTAGTAATAATTAGAAATATATTATAATGTACTCTTTTAATTTAAGAAATCGTATTTCTTTCGTGAAAACTTACTTATTATTAGGATTAAAAACCATTGCTAGCAAATCAAGAAGAGGAAACCAGTCCTCATCCAATTTTAAAACACAAAGTTCTACTAATCGTTGACAATTAGCATTTATGTAATTGTGAATATTTAATTTCCAACTATTTACTGCATCATCTGTTAAAATTTTTGTAAAAGAAATTGTTAGCCCTTCCCGAAAAAAACGTTGACATGCCTCACTTTGTACATCAATTCCTAAAAGAGTAAAGAAAAGCATTGAATTTAAGTTTTAATTTTAAAATAAAACAAGATAAGATATTCATAAAGAAATTTTTAGTATATACCTTTCTTGCATAAATCGATACTGGCTTGTAACAGGCACTCCAATTCTTGTTCGGGTAAGACTGGCACTACCCATCTAGGACTAGATATTTTTTCATCCAGCATAGCAAGCTTGGCATGGGGAAAATCGGGCTCTGAACATTGTTGATTATTTTCTTCGACACCAGTGGTGGCCAATTCACTGGTGCCAACTGATAGTATAACATTTTCAGTTATCTGAAGGTCAGACATAGAGTCTGCCAGCTGCTGTTGGCCAGGTGAACTGGGTATCTATTAAAACAATTAATCATATTATCAGTACCTAGAGATAGCTGTAATCTTCTTAAAATTAACAGGTCAAACGACAAACCATTGTATTTTGATGACTGTCAGGTGGATCGATACCAACCCCTTGGCCTCTTGTAGCAATTGTCATCCTGCCTTGCTCGTGCTACAGCCTGATGTTTTGTGTATGTGTATTTTGGACCAAGTTGCACCTCCAACGAGCATCCAGTAGTGTCATGAAATACGTTTGTGTTGAGAGGCCTTGTTCTGCTAATCTATATCTACATTATCTGAAACAAAGGACACATACTCAAATTAGCCCCAGCTAACTAGCGAAGCAGAACCTTAAAACTACTCCAGACTCTATGACCCTATCACAGCACACTACCCTCCTTCTTTTATACTAGTACACACACGCGCTCAGCTGGCGCACTGTTTGCAAAAACCGCGTAGAAGTTGGGCGACGGAAAAAAAAGGAAACATCACGATTCGAAACGTAAAAATACCTCGGACGCAAACACACAAACACACTGCGCGCAGCCCCTCTTCTCGGCGCGTCAGAGCCGAAGCAACGTGGGACTTGCGATTTATTGCGCACCCTGTCCCAAGGGCCGCGCCGATCCCTCCTCGAGCGAACAACAAAAACAAAGTCCGAGACGCATGCAACGACGCCCGCCGTCAGCGCCGAGCTGGACGTTTCGGAGCAGCAAGCCCCGCGGAGCCCACGGGCCGCGTCAGGGCGCGGGCTTCGGTGCAGGCGGGGGAGCCGGCGGCGGCCGCCCCGCTCGACGTGGACGCGCGGACACTGGTCTGGCTGTCAAAGCGCGGCCATGGCCTAGGGGCGCCTCGGCTGCCGGGAGGCTCGGGCGGCGGCGGCTGCGGCGGCGACGACGGTGTCGCGGCACCCGATCGATTCGACCGTCGGGGTCGCGGGCGGCCCTCCTCCGGGGCGGCGGGCCGGTCGGGGGGCGCGCGTTCGCACTCGCGGAGACTGGGGCCGAGCGGCCGTCGGAGGGGCGAGGGCCGACCGTCGCGGGCCGTCGCCGTCGGCCGTCGGGGGCGCGCGGCGGGCTGGCTGTCCGGGGCCGGTCGCCGGCTGGACTCGCGTGGGCCGGGAGCTCCCTCGCGGCGGCTACCTTGGCGACGGCGGGCTGGCTTCTCCCAGGGCGGCACGGCCTCCGCAATCGGTGCACTGATCCTCGGCAGAACCGGGCCGAACTCCGGACAAAATGGCGACTCGCCAGACCTCTAGCGCATAGCATGAACTGCTGCGCGACGACGGATGAAGCGCCCCAGCGGGGAGTGGCGCTACTGCTGCTCGGCTGCTGCCTGCGCCAGCCGCGACCTGCCGCGACTCTGCGACGGCCGACGGCCACGGAGGGAGGCTGGCGCACGCTTGGGGATGGCCGGATGGGCGATTCTGTATTTCTGTGCGAGATTAATTTCGAACGATTCCTGCGCTGGGGGCTCGATTTTTTTTTTGCGCAAAAAAATTTTATAAATTTTACAAATACTTGCGCGTTTTGCTGATACACTATTTAATTTTTCTAATTAAGTAATGTTTATATAAACACGAGAAATAAGCGAAGGGCTTCGAGCTCCGATACTTTATGCACTGATAGTGATTGCACACTCGACGGTAAATAACTAGTATTACCGTTCACACGCAGAAATTTCCTAATATAAAAAAGACATTTTTGAGGGCGAAAAAACAAAACATGAGTCCAATGTCGGTAGACATAAGTAGATGGTAAATTAACAGGGGAGGTAAAATAAATTCAAGATAAAATGATTTTTAACAGATCATTAACAATTAACAGATTTCCACAGAATACTTCTTAAATCTGAATTAATGATTATTGTGACATTGTTTGGAAAACTTGAAAGAAAGACTTCATATTTTTGGACGAATTTTTTTTTAATTTTTTATAATTTTAAAATTATATTCTTAATTTTAACTTAAGATAATGCTAAAGTAGAAATTATAATTTGCTTTAAATGAAACCAACAAAGTGCATGATATTTTCTTATATTTTACTTTATTTTGTGTGTTATTTTTGAATAAAATGCTACACTCACTCGCCTGTATTTTTGCCATCCCTAGAGTCCCTAGACGAAAATTTTAAATGACAAAATATTTAATAGCTGTAAAATCATGGGCTGTTACATTATCAGTATTGAGTAAAAATGACAAATCCAGAAAAAAGTTGTTTTTAGAAGAAACATATATTCTGGCTCTTTGAGATAACTAAAGAGATCTTTTATTTTATAGTTATTTTATACAAGACTTTTTGTATAATGTCAGATTTTCGCAAAGGGATGACAATAGCACTTGTAGGGAAGAGTATGTATCGCCTTATGTATACATATATTTATAATTAGAGATTAGTCAAACATTAATCAAATGTTCATTTTGTACAAATTTAAAGAAATAAACGATTACTTTATAGTTTTCAAAAGAAAAAAAAGTAAAAAGTAAATTGCAAGTACAAGTAAATACAATCATGTTCCACTCAAGAAAACTTATTGGACATAGAGAAAAAAATAAAATAATTGAGAAATATTGGGTTAACAATATTCCACGTAGATGTTTGATAATTTGATAGAAATGTATCAACAATGTGAAAAAGGGTATTACAAATGAACACAGAGGGTAAATGTATTTACAATTCTTATGTTCAAGTTATTACTTGAAGGAACAAGATTTTTCGCAAATAGTAAATTTTACAATTGTGCTGGGCTACACTTGAAATGCTGTTCGCTTCCTGTCTGTTAACACGTACATTATTTCCTTTGGAAGATAAGTTGTTTGCTTTTTTTTTACTAATATTAAAAAGTAAACTCCATCGCTTTTAAATATTGATGATTCAAGTACACCAACTATTCGATGAGTATATTTCAGTAATATCACTACCAATTCATTGTTTTTTGTGCACCAACGTTTTAGCGATCAATCAATGGATGAGAAATCACAAAAACAAATCTTAAATGCATGATAAGTTTGATTCGTCGCAACGTTCCAATTGGCTCAAGATATTACCGAGATTTCAAGATCATTTCGCATCTTGGTAGGTGGAAGAAAGCAGAGTAAATCTTGAACTGTATCAAGCATCATAAAAACAATTCTTCCAATTCCTTAACCAATTCTGCTTCTTTTTTTATCTTGTCAAGTTGATTGATTTCCAATTGCTTTCCCTGAGTCTGTTGCTCTTTAAGTTTGGCTATTTGCTCCAATTTCTATAAAAGAAAATTTGTAGAGTTTTTTTAAAATTCTATATTTTTAATTCAAAAGAGTAGTAGTTCTACTTACACTCTTGATCTTTTTGATTTTCTTATTCTTTTCAGGATCATCAGTGAGATCATGATTTACTGGAGTGGTTGAATTAGTAGTCACTTTAGGAACTACACTATTTGTTTGGCCATTGGCAGTAATGTTACTAGTCTGGGCTTGAGATGCAGCTTCTTGTTCCTTTTTAGCTTTTTTGTTTTCACGTTTTTTCTTAATTTTAAGGGCAGCTTTTGATGGATTTGCTATAAAATAAATATAGTTTAATTTTAAAAGAGGCATTTAGTGTAATACAATAATTTTTAAAAAACAAAAAATTACATTCTGTTTTAACATCATCTTCATCGTCATGCAATTTAAAATTATTTGCAGGTTGGCCTCTTGCAGAAGGCGGTCGATATACTTGCTTAGACGCTACAAAAATAAAAACAGCAAAATTATTTTATGTCAAAATATGTTAAAATAGCGAGATCGCTTTCTGTTTTTACCTTGTGGTTGACTAGGTGCAATACCTTCCACTGCTTTATAACTTATTGGCTTTTCCTTGAAACTATTAGGAGGAAATCTTTGCCACAAAACTTCCCATAATTCCTCTTGTTTATTCCAAGGTCTTTCATACAGCAACGTCCCAGTGTAATGGAAAATTTTAAATCTATAATAAAAAAAATTGTAACTTGAAATGTTTAAAGGGGCTTAAATAAAAATATTTAGGGCACTAACCCATTGCTCATTCGAAGCCTCGGTGCTGTAGTTGCTGTCATATAGTGCTCACCATCTGGAGACCATTCTAATAAAGTTGTATCAGGAGCTTCTGATGTGGCAATAAGCTTTTTATTTACCGTATCCCATAATTCGATTCCTCCTCTTAAATTCCCAAAACCTGTCAAAATAACTAGTGCACGGTGGTTAAGGTATAACATGTTAGAAAATGTTTAACCATAGAAATAAATATATAACAATAATATAATTTGACTAGATATAACTGAAAATTGAAATTGATTAGAAAAGGATATTATTTCCAAATGGGTTGAAGTAAATAGCGTTTCGATGTTTGGTTCCAAATTCAAACACTGATTCACACTTCAAGTTAAATAATGTTGCTTTTGATGGCATAAAACCATATATAACTAAAAATTCAGTTTGTTTTGGAGACCACTGTACAGCATGAATTGGACCTTCCTTGCCTGTAAAATAATTTTACTATAATCTTCTATTCATTTATGATTTATCTAATATTAAAAAATTGTTTCCTTACTCAGCATAACAAGGGCGGTTTGTCCTTTGATATCAAGATAATGTAATGTTTGTTTTCCATAGTAGGAAGCACCAGTCTTATCAACTTCAGTACTAGTCAATAGCAATACACTTGTTCCTTGGTTATTCCAATAAAAATCGACTCGGTCATCCTGCACAAATAAGTTCATTAAGTAATTGATAATAATTAACATTAAAAAGAAATAATTTTAAAATAATTTACCTGGAAAAAGCTTTTATTTGCTATTGGCTGACTTGCTTGGAACTTAGGATATTGAAACAATCTACCAAAAGATGGTTGTCCAGATTTTCCTAATAAATTGTATTTGAATTAAATAACTAATTCTAGTATTTAATAATATAGTAAATTATTAATAATTTTACCAGGCATATAACAAAGTACGTGATATGGAGTACCACCTGGGGCTATACTAAACTTAGCTATTTTAGCTACATGTATCCTATGCGAAACAACGTCAAAATTTGCATTCTCGTACAACACAACATCACTATTAACTAACATACCACAAATTTTTTCATCATTCGAAAATTGTGGTTCCCTGAAAAATAGACAATGTACATTATTTTTGTCATCTAAAAAAACTGCAGGTGATATTAAAGTTTACCAGTCAGTTTGCTTCTTGTGAGTAAAACTTCTCACTAAGTTTCCATTCTTTGGATCCCACAAGTGAAGATTGGGACTGCCTTGAGGATTTGCTTGAGTTACTGCAATTGGTATTTTTCATTAGTGTACATCATAAAAAAACAAAATAACTTAAGCTTAAATTTTTTTACCAATAAAAGGTTCCCAAGTCATAAGATAAGTATCTTGAGGTGAAAAGTGCAGTGACTGAACCTTGGGCCTGCTAATTTCGGCAAGCAATTGCCATGTTTCACATGAAACAACCTTGACCGATACCCCGTTAGCCCATGCAAAGTAATGACCCTGCGGACTAAAGGCCATAGTCTTACAAGATTTGCTGTCATCTTTGGGGAACGTAGTGACTGGTTCATAAGTTGGAGGTCCCTGTGAGATGGTTATACCAGTAGAACCTCTAACTAAAACAGTAATTTTACTTTAATTTCAACTGTTTTAAAAATAAAAATTCCTGCAGCAACGGTTAAACGTTAAGATCGGAAAACTATTCGTTCACATATGTTAAAATGCATTGCCATTATCTGTAACAGATGCATAATGAACATTCAGGTCAGTTGAACTCTAAAACACGCGACTTTCGGATAGCAAAATCTCGCTCGAAACCGTCGAAAAAAATAGTGAAAGCATGCGAAATTAAAATCAGCAGATCGGTCAATGCACTTCAGATTTTTATTAATAATTGTAAAAAGCCGATCAGCAGTTCGAATTGGCACGAGATTGATGTTGTTGCAGTCGGCCAAAGTCGGTCGGTCGGGACAAGGTGAAAATCGGGACCGCCTGGACACCAGGAGCGCGATCCGATTAAACCACGAAATTGGATCGATCAAAGGACCGCGCACTATCGCGATAATCGCGAATTAAATATTATTCAAACTTTTAAATAAAAGAAAATAGCTTACTGGCCACGGAGGGAACTAATAACGCCATTTTATCCTCTCTGTAGTTACCATGTGGTGCGTTTTTGAGTATCGATAAGAATCGATGTGGAGCTACGCGTCGACGTAACCCATACCTGGGCGAACCTAACCTCACCAGTCACCAGTCACCAGAGTTGCAGCAGAGATTAGATTGCCAACCACCACATGATAGACTGACTCCCGGAGGCCCAAGTTGCAATTACGCCACTAGCAATCTCAGCAGTGCTATTGAGTGGCCTGGTTCCTTTGTCATTCCGATGTTGGTGCTGGTGATCCCTGAAGGTCTAAATATCACTGGGAAAGCATGAAAACATAGGATTGTGGCATTGGTCTGACCAAACCGAAGTCTTATCCCGCGAGAATTATCGATAAATGCGAGATCTCGCGACGTGTATCCAAAGGGGTTGGAAGCATCGCGCAATAAAAAAAGAGTTCTTATGCTGAATTCAAAATCTACCCTCTTTGGTTCCTTCGGCAAGCCCGACCGAAGAGAAGATCAATAGTGCCGTGTCCCTCACGAGATAGGTTACCTTCCGGCTTGTCCGGTGCTCCATTTTTTCGCAGAGGCGAATTCACTTTTAGAACTTATTTATCTATGTAATGATCGGACTCCACTTTTTCGTTGTTCTCCACGATATGGAGATTTTTATATTTGATTCGATGAAGGAGAGATGAGCTGTCGACCGAGTGGTGTTTATGTAAAAAATGATACATACAAAAGGGTATTTACGAATTTCCAGGTGTGTTTAGATTAAATTGTACTTTAAGAAAGTAAAAAATGACTATTTACATGTACAAAAAGTTCTTATTTATATTTTTTAGGAAGATTGAAATAAGTCACATTTAATTGATCCAAAAATACAATGTAAATGTTGAGATGCAACATTGTTTTAGTTTATTTAGATTGCTGCATAATTTTTTTACAGTACAAGGTTAGTATATAAAGCTAGTATTTTTAAAACATTGCAATAATTACTATGAACAATATTCATTTGGTTACAGAATTTATTATCATGGCTAAAAATGTTGATGACACTTTAACAAGGGAGGATTTTGATGCTGGTCCTTCAAGTTGTGATGAAATTGAACCAAATCTATATTTAGGAAATCTTACAGCTGCAACAGATATAGAATGGTTGAAACAAACAAAAATTACTCATATTCTAACAGTGGATTCTTGTCCGCTACCAAGAAAAATACAAGATGCTTTGCCACATATAAAATTAAAATATATGCAAATGACAGATATGCCGAGAGAAGATTTATTAACTTCCTTTGGAGATTCTAATCAATTTATTGAAGGTGCATTAGAATCTGGAGGTAAAATACTGGTACACTGTTATTTTGGTGTATCTCGTTCAGCAACTCTTGTCATTGCTTACATGATGAAAAAGTACAATTTACCTTTTGATGAAGCTTTTGAGGCTGTGAAAAAGAAGCGACGCTTTATTGGTCCTAATACAGGTTTCATAGCCCAACTTAAGTTATATGAAGAAATGGGCTTTACAGTTGACTGTACAAGTATTCATTTTAAAATGTACAGACTGCAAATTGCAGCAGACAAGGTTAGAAAAGCTAAAATTCTACCTCAAAATTATATTGACTTGATTAAACCTGATCCTGCACTCATGACAACTCATCCAGAGCCAACAGTTTATCGTTGTAAGAAATGTCGAAGGATCGTTGCTAATGCTAGCAATATTTTACCTCATAAACCAAGAGAAAAACAAATTTGGCGACATGTTAGTTCTAAACGTTATGATAAAATACCTAATCAACTTAAAGTTGTAACAAAAACAGAAAAATCTGTAGAACCTGAAAAGAAAGAAGAAAAAGAGGTTGAAGGTAGCAACGAACCTTGTAACAAAACTTACTTCGTTGAACCACTGGCTTGGATGCCAGACATTTTGTACAAAGTTGATGGAAAGCTTAACTGCCCCAAATGTAGTTCAAAACTAGGCTCTTTTAGTTGGATATCTGGGTGCCAATGTCCTTGTGGTAGTAAAATTGCACCTGCTTTTTATCTTGTACCATCTAAAGTAGATTGGAGCAATGCTGTACAAAATGTCCAGTCAACTGTATAGTTTTGCTATATGAACTAGTTAATTTTTAGTACAAAAATTATTTTAAAGTATCTTTGAATGATGAAAATGGTTATTGATATTACAAAATATTGGACGGATAATAATGATTCTAAAAAAGTTTTACATTTGTTGAATTTAAATATAATATACATTTAAATGTTCTATGCTTTTACTCATTGAACATTTATGAAATTCACCAGAAAAAAATGTACAAATTACTCTTTTGAGTATTGCAACAAGAAAGTTAAGCTAACTTCTAATTTAGAAGCCAAATTGCGCTTATGGTGATTTTCCTTAAATATTTCAAGTAAAAAAATCAAATTTGAATATCAAAAAAATTTTTAAATATAACAAGACTAAAGTTATATTTCTAAATGAAGTTTTATGCATTTCTCTAGCTTTAGAATGTTATCTAAAAATAAATAAAAGGACTGAAATATTCCATAATAATTTATTAAGAAATCGCTAAAAAGACTTTAGCAAAATATGTTATACATTTTTTCAATTGATTACCAAAGTTTCTTTCAATAGTAGTTTTAATGTGTGCCAAGCTCTTTTAACGTTGCTACAATAATAAACTGTACGGTGAATTGTTTTTAAAGAATCGTGAACGGTTTTGCAAAAATCATGTTTAGATTTGTATTTATTTTTTACTGCTGTACTTCGCGCAAGCTGTGCAATCTTATCTAGTACTTAAGTATTACTTTGTTACGTAGTTATATTATCTAATACAATAATAATTAGTAATCAGATGCAAACCTTGGAACAGCTTAGAGAATAATATACAGTTATTGATACCTTATAAAAATATTACACTTTCCTTTCAAATATAATATTTTCAATAAATTTTTTATTCCAAGGCTCTCAAAATTGACTACTTCTTTTGTTTATAAAGAAACATCATTATACCCTGTTTACAATCCATTATTTCAAGCTTCTGTTCAAACAAGCTTATCTTTGGTTCTCATTAATCATTTTCTTATAAAACAATTTTTTTACAATCACCCAATATCCTCTAAATTACGAAAATAATTAAACGTTATTCTTTGGTACGCTCCGATATCACCCACAAATAACATTCTTGTTAAGGCCCCTATTTACATAAGGAGAATTAATTATAATTTAAAAAGTATTCTCACTTTTTACAATTACAATGTAGGATGGTACTTTTGGGACCAAGTGTCTAATTGGATGAAAATTATCCGGAAACCGAAAGAAATTTTAGTAAAAGTCGCTTGATTCCAAAATTACCGTCTACGAAGTACGCGCAGAGAAATTTTTAACAATATTTTTTGCCGCGCATCACGCAATCGAGAAACAAGCCGTACCTTCGGTTCTTTATACCTGTGTCTCAGGATGAAAATTACAATATAGGGAGGATAAATTTTCTTCTCTAAGCCTGAGTAAATATTATTTTGCTGAGAAAAACGCATGAGTCGAGTAATCTTTATGGATCCATTTTCAACGTGTATTTTTACTACATAAGGGCACTTTTTCATTAATATTCGCTCTCGAAAAATATACGTATTATACTAAACAGCAGATTGAGAAGCTTTAAATTTTGGCGTCGATTGCTTAAGCAACGAACTCTTTTCTTTAAATGCTTCGCGGCCTTCTGGCATTGTTTTCCTTTTCAAGAGTTTATTACTTTACGATGGAGAAAAAAAGCATCCTCCCGTTGCGCGTAGGCGAAATCCCGCAGCTCCCTTCTCTAATCGACGCTCCGTCCAAAGGGATCCTCTGGCTTTTGCAGGTACCCGGTGCAGCGCCGTAGCCGGCGCGTCACATGCTGGCGTGCATGGCGGAGTAGGCGGCGCCGTAGGGGTGGGAGCGCAGCCGCAGGGCGTTGATGGCCGCGGCGGAGCCGGCCTCGAGGCCCGGGTGCACCTCCGCCTGGTGGTGGTAGGCCGCGGGCAGGCCGACGTTGCCGAAGCCGTTCAGGCAGCCCGGCGAGCTCTGCACCGCCGCCGCGTAGTGCTGGGGCGAGCGCCAGTAGTCGCCGTAGCCGTACTGGCCGACCTGGCCGGCCGGCTGCAGGCCCTCGCCGCCGGCGGGGCCGCCCGCCGACGCCTCGTGCACCGCCGGGTTGATGCGGATCGGACGCAGCGGCAGCGTCGCCTCCATCTCGCGCGACGCCGACGAGCCGCGGCTCAGCGCAGAGCTGCGCTCGTTGCGACGGAACTTGGCGCGCCGATTCTGGAACCAAACCTGCGGGCGGAGGTTTTCCTTTCAGTTAGTTGCTTTTCGATTTAATGTGAATTTTTATTTTGAACAGATGCATTTGTAAATTATTTTTATGACTGCAATAGTCATGACTTTTACTGTGGAATGAGAATCTGGTTTAGTAAAATATAGTTCTGATGCTATAAAAATTAAGTTAACTTGTTGTACTGACTTAACTACATCTTTTGTATATTCAAAAGAAAAGGTCCAATAATAATTTTTGCAAAAATACAAGAATTACTATTAGTTTTAATATCTAATTATCAGCTATTCTATTATTTAGAAAATTAAAACTGTTAGATGTCTTTCTGTACATTAATTATTTTTGTCTTATAGATGTCAGAAAATGTACAACAGTGGTTTTATTAATTCAACGCATCAAAAATGCCATAAAAAAAACTAATTTCTAAAAAAAAAGTGCATAATAAATTATGTCAAACAGTAATTTCAAAGGAAAAATTTAACTGCTTCTCAGTCTGCCGCAGAAATAGCTGTCGACAGTCAATAAGAAAAATAAACGAAATTATAATTCAGTACTAATTCAATTACCGTGCACACGGTGAATGATCATTGCGGGGAGTCCACTCGATACGTATAGCCTCAGCCGGCGAATGATTAATGAAACTCGAACGAAACGTTAACCCCTTCACGTCCTCTACCTCGAATAACTAACCCCCACCCGCGCCGCGTATTACACCTACAACGTCACGCGTCCATTCAGATCCTCTCACGCATCGCAGGGGGCCCACCGTAAAATTACCCCCTTTCCTCCCTTTTTTTTTTCAATATCACGGCCACCTTTTTCTGAACGAAAAAAAAGCAGAAAGTACAATCGCGCGAATCCATTACGCCGAGGCGCGTGTCGCGGACGCGTGCAGGAGGGAGGAGAGTGCGTCCTGTAATTTAAACTCGCGCGCCGCCCCCTTGGCCACCGAATAAAAGGAAACTCCGGCGAGTGTATAAGTACGCACGGGGGTGAGTCGAATTTCTCGTTCGACTCGCCCCCTTCAATTAGCCGGACGTCCGCGCCGACGTTGCTTTGTGCTCGCGGCGCGTAAGGTAGGTGGGTGTACCTGGCCGCCTGCGACTCGGCCCGAATTAATTGTACAACGCGGACCCGCCGCTGGACGTGTGCACTCGAGCGCCGGTATACACGCGTCTACGTGGTACTTTATTTTGTAATTCGATGATTGGGCGACAATCGGAGGTGGGCCTCGAGGCTAACCGCCACAAGTGGGCCCTCTGCGCTAAAGAATAATACAACTAAATAAATTAATTCCTTCATAAAAAACGTTGATTCGGGATTGGGGTACTAAAAGCGGAAAAAATAGTATCGTACTTAAATTAATTACGATACTGTCATTTAATTGCTTAAATTCGATAAATTGTAAAAATAATTACAAGTAGCCTGCATTTGTTAATAGCGAAAAATAATTCAATTTGCTTTTGTTTTATTTATTGTAATGAATTAAACAAAAAACAATACATCTATATATTTCATATGTTACATTTATCTAAAAAAATGTACTCATTTTTATCAAACACGAAATACGTAACTTTAATATAGCCTAACAAACTAAAAATAAAAATTTCAACGTACGCCAAGCCAATGGGTGACACAATTTTTACCGCAATCCTTTCCACGTCGAATTATCGCGAACTGCTTTTGCTCGTAAAAAGGCTCTCGCGAGAAACCGCGGCGCGCGTAAAGCAAAGAGTAACACGAGCGACAAAAAGTGTCTATAAATAAGCGAAACCGCGAGCGAAACGAGTGCGCCGCGCGTCCGGGGCTGGAGCTGATCCTCGAGCTCGCGGCGTCAAAGGCTGCAGAGCAGGAGACGGGGAGCTGACGTCGACGGCGGCGAGGGGTCCGTCGCTCGGGCGCAGCGGTGCGCCGGTGTGACGGGACAGCGTGACGGCTCCTGGCAGCCGCGCTCCATCGCCGACAGACGCGCGTTGCGCTAGTATTTACGTATACACGGGGTGCATCCGCTGCACGATTGTTCGCGCGGCGGTGCGGCTTTTTTTTTATATATTTGGAGAATTTTTTAAAATATAAAACTGCGCTCTATTGGTGGATATTTAAAGTTCACTAAATTTTTAGTTTTTTATTTTAAAGAGGCTTAAAGACATTAAAAGAAATACGAGGAAAAAATGTTTGAAGATAAAAATTTTAACACATTTTCAGAAAATTATGTAATAAATTATTGCAATCTTTGAAATGACGGCAATCCAAGATAAAATTAAAATTCGCTATTAAAATTTCTTACTGTTTTTCTCAGTCATTTAATCTGAATATTTTATTATTCATCTACAAATGATTTAATATTTATCACTATTGCAATGATTAAATAATCAATTGAATTAATAAACCGAGTAAATTTAACAAATCGTACGGAAATTTCGTAAATATTTTCCGAAACGCGAAGCACGTCGGGTGTCCTCGGCGGAGTCACAACAAATGAAAGCGTCGTTTTCTTGCGTCAGTTTGAAAACGAAGCTCGAGGCGCTTAAGCTAATGAGCGGGTAGATGAGCCCCGACCGAGGCAGGAAAGGGGGGAAGGATGAGACTTCGCGGACGCGTGCACGTGGTCCCGCCGTCACGGTACGCCGGTCGTTCGCGAGCTTTTGCGCGAGTGCGTCGGAGCCGCGGGGCTAATCATAGCCTCCTACCCTGACAACCTGCCTCCTCCGATTTTCCGCCTAGCCGTCGGATGACTCGCCAACCTTTATCCGCGTGGCAGTCGTCGTCGCCGCGCGTTAGCCTCCCCGATGCGGCCCGGTGCAACTGCGCTCTAGATATTCCGCCTCCGGCCTTCTCTGTAAACGCTGCGTCCTTCTTTACTTCTCCTGTTTTTATTTTTTCTCGTTTCTGAGTGCAGGATGGGCCGTGAAGTTGATTAAGCCGGTTGACCCGTTGTTTCGTTAATTAATTTGGTCGTTGTGATTTTCTTTTTCATTTTTTACGTGGTATACGCTTTATCGCGTTTGGTGATGAAAGAATAATTTGAATTAAAATTGAAATTTTAAACAGTTTGCCGGTTAAAAATGGGCTCTCCGCGAAGACTAGCGCATTTCACAGGGTTATAGCGAATGCGAAGTAAATTTCATGAGGATTCCTCTGAAGAAAAATACCTTACGAAATGAAAAGCACATTTCGTAAAATACCCGCAAAAAGAAGCACATGCATGAGATTCAAAGATGCTTCTCTTCGTTAGGGGCGACCATGTGATGTTTAGTTAAAAAAACTACTGCACTCATAACAAGAACAAGTGAAAATTTTGAAAAATCACTTTTTAATTAGAAAAAACCACTGAAAGAGCGACTGGCTTAGTATTCGTTTTCGCAAACCGAGGGATCGAAAATTACATTTAGAGCGAGCTTGCAGGCACGCGCAATTTTTCTTGCCGACTGAAATTAATGAAAGGAAATCGTAATCTCGTTAATGGAGCCACTCGAGGTTGACCTCTAACGCTCCGCAAAGTGACTAATGACCCAGCCGGCAAAAACAGCGAAGTACCATCAGCTCGCGATAAAAGAAGCGAGTATCCCCTTTGATCCCCAAGCCCGCAATTCACCGAAACATTGTCACCAAATCTGTTGAGCTCGTCGCGGCGAGCGAAATGCCCCCCTCCCCACGCCGTATGCACTAGTCGCGCGAGCGCGCGATCTTATTTTCGGAGCGCGTAGAGCGTCGCGCGCGTATTTTGGACCCGATTCATGAATTAACGTCAGCATCGATCGCGCGCGCTTATGACAAGCGACACGGCCGCGGGCGAATTTATTTTCGCGCGGGGCGGGATTAAGCGCGGCACTTGGCGGGCAGATCGCTCACCTGCACGCGGGCCTCGGACAGCGAGACTCGGGTGGCCAGCTCCTCCCTGACGAAGGCGTCCGGGTAGTGGGTGCGCTCGAACACCCGCTCCAGCGCGGCCAACTGCTGGGCCGAGAAGGGCGTGCGGCTGCGCCGCGGCCTCCTGCTGCCGCTCGACGACGAGTTCTCGTTGCAGTCTTGAATCGAAAAAATTAAAATTAAAATGAAAATAAATGTTTGATTTAAAATGAAACGATTTCTTTTTAAATCTGTGATTATTGCTTTTTGTTTTTGCGAGGTAATTAAGAGGGGGATGAATTATGCTTTTATGGGTTGTGTATTGAGTTTAGCAATCTGTTGAAAAATTAAAGTTAATTACATTACATTATGCACGATATAAAGTTAAATTTAATCTAATCATAATAAATATCACTTTAATTTTTATTAGTACATGCATTAAAATTCGTGTTTTCCTTAATTTTAATGCATATTCTGCAGGTTTTTTGGAACAATTTTCAATTTTAATAATACGTGCTCTAAATTTAATGTAAATATGTTAAAAGCAAATGTTGCAATTGAAAAATAATTTATTGCTTACGGTTTAATTTTCATTTCGTAGTATATTAAATTTGAAATGTAATAACACAATTTTACATCGCAAATAGAATTTCTACTGATATTATTCTTTTGGAAGAAGATGAATAATCGATTATTGAATATTGTATCGCAATCCCGCAGAAAAAGAAAATTATGAATTTTTTGTAATTACTCTCGCACCGTATTCCCGATTAATCAATGCATCAACCGTACACGTGTGTAAAAAAAATCTTAACATCAAAAGTATCCGCGATCGCCTTGCATGCAAACTAACAAAAAAGCTCTCGACGAGCTTGCGTTCGCAACATTCCATCGATCCGCGAAGACGGACGCTCGCGGGCACGCGAGTACATAAGACGGCCTGTTTTCGCGGTAGGAGGCCGCGACATCGGCGATCGCAATTTCGCGGTCGTTTGGAATTCTAGCACGCGCGCGAGCGCTGCGGCGGTCCCGCCACGGGAAATCGTCCGGCGGCGTGAATGCGGGCCTCTGTGCCCCCGCGGACGCGCGCGCGCTCATCAAAGCGGCATAACGCGAGCCGCATGCACGGCGATCGCATCGGCCGCTCGCGCCGCTGCCCTTCGGCCGATTCGTCTGGAAAATCGCGCGCCTTTATGCGCCACTGCTCTGCTCTATACTGTACTGCCTCATGAAAGCTCCTTTTTGTTTTTCCCATTCTTTGAGTTTTACGCGTGGAACGCGTTGCGCTGGCTGGTATTGAATTTTGTACATTTTCGATGTGATTTAATAAATGATTAAAATTTTAACAGACCGGCTAATTAAAAAAACCATCGATTTAAAAAGTTTCTGTTTTTAGATATCCAATTTATATGCTGACCCTCGTGGAAAATAGTTTTTTGGTAAATACCGTCAACAATATTTTTAAAGTGTTTTTCAAAAATTTACATAAGTTGCAGAGTAATACACAACATCATCTGCAATAAACTTCTGGTGTTCTTTTTGACCAAATAAGTTTTTAAAGTCTATGTTCCCTTATGTTGTTAGTATATTTATAGTTAATTTACCGCGTTTATTCAAATCGTATTGTTTTAGTTTTTATAAAAAAGGAAAGTTTTCTTTAAATCTTTAACTTTAAATCAACCCTGTAAGATTCTACTACTCCAACTCTCTCGTATTCATAAAAAGAGCACAACAGTAACGTATAAAATCGGGCCTGGAACGACTAAGCTATTTATTTCGCGCAACCGGCGAACTCGGAGCCAAGGGTATTGATTCCCAACGCTAAATCAAGCGGAAGTAAGCCTCGCGTGCGTTCAGCCGCTCGTAAAAGAAGGCGAGCTCGCAGCTCGCAAATCGACGGCGCAAAGTCGGGCGACGTACCCAAAGTCTGATTCGGCGTCGAGAGCAGCCGCGAGACCGTGAAATCCTGGGGTGCGTGCGAGCTCGCGCTCTGGCCCACCAGCGCCGTCGCGCTCGTCCCGCTCTCCGTCTCCGACAGCATCTTCGCAGCCGCTCGGATCCCTCACCTCCTCCTCATGCTGTTCCCTCGCTTTGTCACACTTTGTCCGCTTATCACTTTTCGCGCTTCATCGCGTGTCCCGCTCGATCGCGGCAGTGCGAAAAATCCAGGCGGCTCCGACGTCACTCGAGTTGTCAGCTCGAGCTTCCTCTTCTCCGAATGCGGCGACTCCGATTCCCGTTTATCGAGCGCGCGATCGATCGGTGATATCGCGAGCGGCACGAGCGTTGCTTCCCGGCGGTGTATACCAATTCGATCGTCCCGGTGCGATCGCCGCGAGAGAAGGGCCTCCAAAGCTCGAGGCGGCAGCCTGCCAACTGACTCGCGACGAGTTAAGACGTCGGCGCCGAAAGTGAGTCTCTGCCTCTTTCTTCGCGCGCGCCCCGCGCCGCTTCCCCCCTCGCCGGGGAATTAGAGCGTTTTCGTCGGAGGAGGAGTAGGTGGAGATCCCGGCCCCGATGGCTCCACCCTCATTAGCCTCTCATTGGAGCCTCCGCGGCCGCGCGGTCCATCGCTGCACGCGCGCTTCCTCGCTTTTCTCTTTTATCCGAGCGCCGAATCGGACCGCTCCGTACCTCTTTTTTTCCCCTTTCCTCGAGCGCCGATCGGAGGAGTAGCTTTTTGCAGCGATAGCCTCGTTTGATTTCCGGCGAGCTGCTCTGCGCTCTTTTTTATGCTTCCTGATTGATTTATTTTCGAAGGTGCGTTGGGGGTTAATTCAAGGGTCATCGGTATAACGATTTCGAATTATAAGCGCGATAATGACTTTATTTATAATCTAGAGGTGCGAGCAGCCAATATCGAGTCAAGTTTTTTTTTTAAATTTGAGTAATTATATTTAACTTCTGCAGAGTATCAACTTTACTCTTGTGAAAATTTGAAGTGCATAACCGCAGACTAATCTCATTATCGTCGTTGCAGAGAGAAACGTAGGTTTATCGAGAAGCAAAGTGAGGCGAGAAATACGACGCTTCTCAGGGACGATTAGAGAGGCGATTTTAAGCGTATTACGACTTTTAATTGAATTACGCGGGCTCGTTGCGTTAGCGGCCGCTGCCCGGAGGTGGGAGAGAGTCGACGGCGAATTAGACGAGGCGACGATGACGGGGAATTGAATCGGAGGCGCGCAGTCATTTTGTTGTCCAAAGTGAATTGTTAGCCGAGCTAAGTTCGTGTGTCAGCCGACTGATTTAATCAATTATCGCCATTAGACGGAATTAGCCGCTTAATTCGTAAAGTTTCAATCTTCCAATTTGCACAGTCAAATGATTTCGCTTTACATAAACGACCCTCGTTTCTTCGATTAACGCTTCTTTTATTAATCGCTAAATTGATTTAAACTAGTAGTTCGATATTGGAATGAGCGCTTTGATTTTGTTATCCATTTTTTTGTTTTAATTTGTCAAGATACATTGGTTATGTTTTAATTTTAGTTATCTAGTTTCTTTTTGCCGAATTGCTGTACTACAAAGACTTTACTTCCAACTAAAATTCTATATTCTATAAAAAAGGATATCAAGAGCTTTTAAGAAATCTTAATATTCATCATACAAATGGCAACGTCGGTTGAAAAAAAGGTAATTTTTCGAAAACTTTAAATTTTTTATACTTAGCGAACTGGAGAATTACAAATTGAGAAAAAAATAAATAAATCCCCCCTTTGCAAATTTGATTCTAAAATAAGCGAGATTCGCAAACGGAGATTGGCGCCGGCGCCTTGTGCAGCATCTCTTCCAAGATCCGTCGGATCGTCGGCTCGGTCCTTTGTCGAGGCCGGCTGTCTCCCGTTACACAAGGGTGTCGTGTGTCGCCTCAACTCGGTCCGCCTTTCGAGGCCCCGGCGACCGGCACAGCCGCCGTCGACGACCTTCCTTTTTCGCTAGGTCCCCGCGAGAACAGACCGCCCGGCTGGACGGAACACGTGTGCTCCGAGTTGCAGCCGCGTCGCTGGCCCCTCGTTCGCGTATTTTTCCCGACTGAATTCGCGATTTCGCGGAGATGCTTTCGGGGCTTTTTAAATATTTTTCCGGTGGGATTATTTCAGCTGTAGAAGATATTTTATTACGAAATTATGGAAACGGTATTGTTGATGTACCTAAAAAGTAGGAATTTTAATTGCTTGTAATGACCAGTTAATTATTGAATGATTATTTGGCGAAATAGGGTGATAATTATGATAATGAAGATTTAATATTACACTAAATAAAATTCAAACATCGATTTAATTATTGAATTGAAAGTAATTCACGCGGTTACCCTCAAATGTAATTTCTTTTTGTGCCAAAAGCGCAATATTCAATTGAACATCTGAAAAATTTACGAGGACCTAAATGTCACTTACAAATTTGCTAATAAATCTTTTATTACGCTCTTTGCAAAAAGAGCAGTAGCCACAATCAATGCCTGAGAAACCACGCGCGCCTCGAAAGCGTCGTTCGCTACTTGAGCTATCGTCATTTAATTACTCAGAAAAACGCCAATTTCGGCTATTCGAGCGAACGCGTCGCTTTGACTCTCGCGCAGCCTCCCCTCGTCCGGGATCCAACCGACAAATCGCATGCGTGCGCGGCTCAATAAAAGGATCCGAAAAATCGCATCGCGCAGACTTCTATATAAAATCCCCGACGCGCTGGCGGGTCTCCTCTCTTCTCCTTTTTTTTCCGACGGCCGTGTGCGCGCCGAGTATCGGTCGTCCGCTATGCGCCGCGAGCATAAAAGCCAAAACCGAAGGAGGGTCGCGGAAGAAGGAAAAAAAAGAGCCAGAGCGAGAGAGAGAGCGGAGACGGGACGGGCGCACATCGACGACGGCGAAAAAAGGGGGATATAGACAGCTTGTTTAGCCGCGTCTTTTTCGCCATTGCGCCCTGCAGGCCACGGCGAGGTAACGGATGTGTGTCAAGCCGTACACTCGCGGTCCTCTGAAAAGATACGCGCGCCCGCGGACGCAGGACCCCGTTTTTGTAGCGTTTTAATGGAAGGTGCGCGCCCCTCGTTGCCGGGCAAACGCGCACAATGAGCGAGAAAACGGGATTGCGCTTTGCCTCCTCGCGCACCGGACCCCGGCCGGTTTTCCTCCGGCGCGCGCCTTTAGAAGTATTGGATTGGATTAACAAAAAAATGTCCCGAAGCCATTCGCTTAAGCGTTTGTTTGAAGATGAACTTGTATTCTTTCGGCTCTCTTTTTTTCTTTCTTGCACGGTGAGAATGTACTTGCCGACGTTTCGGTGACCTTGGCTGAACGCTGCTTTTTTTTAACCTGGCTGCACAATTCGTGAGATCAGTTGGATGCAGATTAGACTTGCCTTTAAAGAACACTGCAGTATTATTTGTTGTACAAAACGTGTAGAACGTAAAATATATAAGTACAGGAAAATGACAATGAACTGAGTGGGAAACTATTTCTGCTCAAGTCATTATTTAATTGCATGCTGATGCCTTTAAAAATTTAAATAAATGCAAAATTTTGAAATACCGTAATCAAAAAAGAAAAAAGGCGATTCGCCGTCGCACTTCTAAACCATTCAAACTTTGTATATATTTCAATTTTATAATGGATCTTCTTTGGAAGGATTCCTAAAAAACAGAATTGTATACACTCGAATATAGTCATTATATCTTACGACTTGATATAATGACATACTTTATGTCGATCTAAAGAATACACTTGTCAAGGTAGAGCGAATCTTATTCATTTGTTAAATTTCTTAAAACTAAAAGTGAACGAATGTAAGCACCAAGAAAAGGAATTTTTTATTTTCTTCTTGCGAGGGAAAAAAGACCTAGTGAAGTTTTAGCTGATCAATTATTTGATAAATGCGGATAAAAAACAATAAAGTAATTAAAAATCAGAAAAAAGATTTGAACTTCGTAGCTAAGTGATTAATAGGATAAACGTACGACTGACCGATCAATTGCCCAAACCGTGCCCGTTGTCAATGAAAAATGCATTCCCGCAGGCCGCGGCCGTAACTCAAAGAATCGATAACGCTCGAGCGCGCCGTAATCACCGATAATAAAGACATCGGCGCGAACCGTCCGAGCATGTAAATCCGCGCCGCGCGGCAGCATCTCTTTTTTTTCGGGCGCGGGGGCCTTCTCACGCGAGGCGCGTCCGAGGGGCCCTCGGGCCGGCTGCCGCGAGGGTCGCGGCTCGGTCAGCCCCGCGCGCCGCATTGTCCGAGGCTCCGACCGACAAAAAGAGAGGGAGAAGAAAGGGAATACGTGCGAATCGGGAGGAAAGCGCGAGCGGCATTGTCGGCGCTCGGCCACGCGTGAGCGCGCCGCCGATTTCGAGACGGATTCGCCGGACCGTACTTTTTTCTGTTCTCGCCTCGCGGATGCTCGTTGGCGCTGCGTCCGAGCGTTTTGCCATTTTTTTCCCTTTTCCACTGTTAATGCATTTTTTCTTTTAACGTGCGATTTCTCTGTTCGCCGCGGCCGAGGTGTGGAAAATAGCGTTTGGGTACGCCAAGTATTTTTCGGAGCGCGGTGAGCTCGGGTGGTGCCAAAGAATGTTTCTACTCCTTTTGTACGGGCGGGATGATCGCGGTGATGTTGGAATCAAGTTCGAGTAAATTATGAACTAGGGATTTATACGATGTTTTTTTGGAGCGCGCGCAGGAATATCTTTGGCAGAGATTGCAAGCTGTAACTAATAAAATTCGCGCAAAAATCATTAATTTGAGTTGATGCACGATCCGCTCTTCTTGTTCTTGAATTAAATGGAACTTTAATATTAGCACAGAGTTAAATGAAAGGATTTTGTTAAATTTAAAAAGATTAACTAAAAGATTTACTTTTTAGCTAAAGTAATACAATAGGCAGTTTGATCGTATTTCGATACTGATCCTATATATACTTTATAGAACTACTAATACTATTTTATTGGCGAATACGCTCATACATCCCAATTCGACTTAAGAGCCACCATAAACTTTAAGAACCGCCCATCCAGTATCCTTTCGAAGCTCACAATCGCTAGCTTTTGCTTTAATTCCCCAACGAAATCGCGGAAACCCGCAAGCGCGATAAATCGAGGCGAAAAAACGATCGCGCGCGTGTGTACACAGGGATGAAAAAGTGGCCGTTCGTGCGCCGCGTTATCGAGGGGCCACGCGCGCTCGCAGCCGCATCCACCGACGGGGGCCAATGCTAATATTGACACGCGATTACGGCGCGTTGCCGAGAGGAAAAAAAAAAGAAGAGACCCGGTCGATCCACCGCGTTCGACTGCGCTCCGAGGAGCTGCCGAGCTCGGGGTCTATGTTTTCGTCATTATGCCTATAGCGCCGGTCGTCGACTTTTTTTCCGCCTCTTTTCCCCCGGACGGCTAATGGTATTTGCGTACCGGAGCGCGGCGCGCGCTCGGCACGAGTCTAATGATCCCTTGCTCCTGTTTTCTTTCTTTTTATTGATGATCGCGAGAGACGTCGACGATGCTCGCAATCGCTTTTTACGGAGATCGAAGGGGTGGATTGATTATTCTTTCGCGTGGCTTGTGCACTGTGCAAGCGCTGCATATGCTGCTTTTTTATTTATCCGCAATATTGTAATTGATGATTTTTACGTTGTTTCGATTTACTCATTTATCATAATTTAATTTCTGGCGTACCAGAAAATATTTATTTATTCATTTTTAATGTATCGAAGCGTGCAGTTTCATTGATAATTCATCATCTTAATCATTTCGTTCTTCAATATATAAATTACTTTTTGCTGAATGTTGGTCAATGCAAATTATCCGAATACGCAATTGACATAGTTTTGCAAATTGTTATTTTTTTAATAAACAGAGAATTTATATAAATGAAACTGCAATAACTAAGTCACTAATTAATTTCTTCTACATTCAGAAAAAGTAAATCTTACTGTTACTGTTTTATCACTAATTTTCCAGCAGCTCCGCAGAGATCAACCGAATCATTCTCAAAACAATCGCGAGGAGAAGTTTAGAGTGCGTAGTATTAGTGAAGAAAAAAGATCGATAAAGCATTGTTAATCCTGGACACTGCGAGGTATCAATTAATTACGTCCGGGCTACAGAAACACCCGCGACTCATCGCTGGAAGTAAGTAGTATGTCGCGGTCTGCGCAGGCTCCCCTAATAATTTTCCGCGAAGGCGCGATGTTCGCGTCGAGGCGTCGCGGCGCGCGCGTCCGTCTGGCCGCGCGGGCAAAATAAAAGCCCGCGCGGATGGTCCCGGCCGCGCCGGTGGTTTATACGTCTCGCGGGCCGCGGTCAGCTGTCGTCGAGGTTCGCGCGCGGCTTTTAGCGGACGCCTGCGATGGCCCACTAATATTAGCGACCTCCCATCGCGACGACTTTTACACGCGGCACTGTGACGCCGCGATCCCGTCGGGGATTCGCCTTGCGCGACGGACTGTCCTTAGGAATTTTTTGCTTGGCTCTTTTTGCTTCGTCCGAATTTGAGGGCCGGGTGAGTTAATCCTTAGAAAAATTAGAAAGCTAAAGAGGGTTCAGTCGGCGAGTTATGAAGTCTGTTTAATTTAACACTTTGAGTTAGCTTAGCTTTACTTTGTTTTGCGGGAAAGGACGGGATTGATATAGATTTTTTAAATAAAAAAGGGCAACGATTAAAAGATAATACTATATTGACTGTTACTTTTCAAATACTAAATAATTGTCTATACAAAATAATCTATTTTACCTGATAACATATTTCACATATATTTTTATTTACTGCAGTTATCTATGCATATTTTTTTTATGCAACTCTGTGCGTAAAGTAGTGCGTGAAGTAATTTTACGCACACTTGCGCATTCTTACATGTGATAAAT